>JASPKZ010007390.1:350000-552715 GCA_030220185.1 Diploptera punctata
AATACAATAATTTCATATCTATTGTCTAAATTTCTGGCCAGAATCATCAGAAAATCAAAAAATTGTCTTTGTATCTATGTAACGGAAACTTTGAACACGATTTTCACCCACTTAGAAACAATGGATCGATTTGAAACTTTGTATATTTGTAAAGGACCCGTGACATTTTTTAGTTCGGTTTTGTAATAAAGCGTGTTGTTTTAGTGTTTTAAAACTATTATTCATTTTAGTTACATACAACAAAATGCTTAAACTACTTGCTTTATAATATTACAATATTAGCACAATATCAGTTAATTCTGTATGGTATACGTATCCCTATTGCTTTGAATATTTTCGTTATTCATCTTTCCGTCAATAGTGACACTATTACACGTGATATTTTTGTGCTTAGAAGCTGGTGAAGTACAGAAGAAAATGTGAAATTTGATGACTTAACTTTACATTAGTGTCCGTACAGAACTTTTTTTTTCATTATGTTTAAAATCAATCGGTATTTTTGGCATATCTTTGCCGTATCTATTATTTAGAATTGTCCACCGTTGTGGTCTCGAGGTAGCGCGCTATCTTATCACAAACCAGGTCCGGGTTCAATCCCCGGTCGAGATAAGTTTCTTGAGTTAGTTTTTTTTTTAATTTTCTCCTTACCCGTATGACAAAGTCAGGACAAATTAAGGACCAAACGCTCTCCGAACATCATATGATTATCATTACTTACTTACTCACTGGCATTATCAAAACCGTAGGTTCAGGGCCGCGCGGTCATAAGCTCTCCATACATCCCTATCCTGCGCTAATGTTTTCAAAATCATTCCCTGTATAATCCACTTCCCTCAAATGATAGTTAATGTTATTCTCCCACTTCATTCTTGGTCTACCAACTGGGCGTATTCCATTATAATTATCATATAGTAATACATATTTGGCTTAGATTAAGTTTAAGATTAGGGACTCTCCTGACGCAACATTATCATCACCAAGGAAAGTACAGTGGTTGGCATTGTAGTGCTCTACAGTAAACACAAGTTAACTTAAACCGGAGTATGCATGCGATGTGACGGCGCAAGACAGTAACGCAGCCTAGTGCGCAGCTGCGGTGCATACGAGAGTGAACAGAAAACAGACGCAATAGTTCTGTGTGCAGTATACCTCATTTCCCAACCAACTAAGGCACTTTCCCTGATCACCACTACTCATCGTATCATCGGGGGAGCGTAACTTCGCCTTCCAGGCGTCCCAACCTCGGAAGTGGGTTACAATTTGCTAATGCCAGTAGAGAACACCAGAAATGTCGAAATGAGCGAAATAACAACCTGGGGCATTGAATAATAGTATATCATGATGCGAGCTTGGGAAGTGGATTTTACAGAAGCGAGGAAAATGTTGAAAACCTCGCTGTCGCTCGGTTTTTAATTTCCGAGATTCTATAAAACACTTCATAAATGTGCGTTGTACATTATTTTTTTGTGCCATGGTGTTTTCAAAATAATAAATAATAGTTAAATAATAACATCTTTGTTGGACATATTTGCGTTCATTATAAACAAGTGACTAACTTTAACAGTTTGGGCAATGTTTATTGCCGTGATACCAATGAGTGATAAAATGGCGGTCAAGTACGTATTTATTTTGTTTTATACTGTTTCATATAAAGTTCAGGTAATTTAAAATGCAGTGATATGTTTCGTATAATCTATATTAACACTAACGTTTGTATATATTTATGTACATACATACGTAAGGACTTTATTAAACTAAAAGTAAGATACATACAATGTTATTTTCAAATATGGATCGTACGGGAGTAAGCCGTACGTGCTGTTGACAGTCCGTTACAATAAGTTAATGTTTAAAAAAAAGAAAAGAAAACAATAATATTACAATTAGATATCAATACAATTACATTATACATTAACTTAGTTATGTAGAATTATTAAGAATTAATGGCATTGCAATTATACATTGTACGTAGCAAACATAGAGGGCAGTGGTTTTACTTCCCACACGTGGTTTGTAATATGTAATATTACAGTATAGTTATTTAGGTTGGCAACCCCGAAATGTAGAAGTTGAACTTTTAATCATGGTCGCCATTGCTGTAAATATGACAAAACGCACTATCGCGCAAAAAAAAAAAAATATGTTTGTTAATCTTGAAACAAATCGATGAATGGATGAATCAAATTCATGATGAATTCGACTAAATTTGTAGCGACTAGGGACGCCTCGCTACATCTGATTAAACACAGGAGTGCCCAGGGCACAATTCATTCCAATTAAATACGCTAAATATGAGTAGACACAACTATAATTGAATGTGATTGCTTTTGTGTGACCGTGCATAAGGCTTTGCAGTTATTCTCAATTTACACCACATGTTCACAAATTATTGCCTGCAATTACAGGTAGCGGAAACCATTCAATTCAGACGAGAACAATTTTATTAAAGTTTCACAAAAATAGTGTATTATATAATTTTTTTAATCAAATATCGAGGTAATGCAAATGCACCAATTTAAACCACTTTTCCACTAGCATAGAATTGCGCCACAATGGTTGAACATCATATTTTATTCGAAACTAGCGTACCCGGCAGACGTGGTCTTGCCCGAAAGTTCAATTCTCGTGTCATACCTGGACGATAAAAAATAAGTTACTTTTTTACCATAAAATTCACTAATTAGTAATTTTGCAAGAAAACCCCTCACTACCATCTGTTGGGGCTCAAGAAGCGTGCATTATAATAACAATATGATTGAGCACAATCGTGCAAAATTAATTAATTGGCGTATTGCGCTAATGACATTGTCACTTCGGAACACAATTCCAGATGATATATAGTACACTTTAATCCGCACAGTTTACATCTGCAACTGTCTTCGATTTGATGGTAAGACATTCTCCATTATTACTAGATGTAGCGAGAACTCGGTCTTCACTGCCATCTGGTAGCTAACTATAACAAGTAAGCAAATTAAAGAGAATATTTTTACTTTATAGCAGTGACGCTTTATCGACGTTATAATTATTTTTTTTCAACATTGAGCACTACAAGCTTAATAAGACATGTCAAGAAAAATAAATGCCTGGACGTGGCTTGAACCCCGGAGACCCCTTGGTTGGCACCCCTGCGTGCTAGACACCACACCACCGGGCAGATCCAATACAAACATTTATCTTTCTTGTATATATATATATATATATATATATATATATATAAGAAGCGTGCATTATGATGCCACATTGTTCTCATTGCTGCAGCGCGGAACATGTTGGAAATGTAGATGACTACACACCTGGCATTAAAACAAAATCCTATTACCCGAACGCAGCGCCACTTACCGGGCCCAATTGTTAAGCTAAACCATCCAGGGATCCATTCAAACACACACACATACACACACACACACACACAGACACACAACATTTCTTCTAATTCGGTGCTGTTGTTTAGGCAATTTTTAATTTGGGATTTTAAGTAACCTCCACTTCTAAATGTCGGATTTCGCTAATTTTTTTGATAATATGTACCTCGGTTTATTTCAATAGGGTATACTGAGTTTCGTTGTGAAACATTGAAAATTGCGATCGCTAGAGCGATATTTAAATGCTCACTTCAGGTGAAATCCTACATCTAATTGTTTAGAGGATCCAACTGCGAATCTGAACCATCCA
Source organism: Diploptera punctata (assembly GCA_030220185.1). NCBI lineage: Eukaryota > Metazoa > Arthropoda > Insecta > Blattodea > Blaberidae > Diploptera > Diploptera punctata. The sequence goes on from JASPKZ010007390.1 coordinate 353,676, forward strand.
GAGACCCACTCAAACACACACGAAACATTTCATCAAAATCGGTTCAGTCGTATAGGCATGATTTAATTTCGAATGTCAAGTAAACCCACACTTCAAAAGGTCGGATTTAGCTGATTTTTGGAGAATACATTCCTCTGTTTATTTTAACACGATATTCCGAGGTTAGTTGTGAATCATAAAAAATTGCAATCGCTACAGCGATTTTTAAATTTTCGTTTCAGGTGAACTCCTACACATACTGATATTAGAACATAATGGATAACGGCTAAACATTCGCCGCATCTGAAACCCTGTATATATACATTTTCAGACGCAGGAATAAATAAATATGTTAACAAATTGCAATGCCATTAATTCTTGATAATTCTACATAACTAAGTTAATGAATAATGCAATTGTATTGATATCTAATTGTAATATTATTGTTTTCTCTTTTTTTTTTGTTTTTAAACATCAACTTATTGTAACGGACTGTCACCAGCACGTACGGCTTACTGCCCGTGCGATCCATATTTGTAAATAACATTGTATTATCTTACTTTTAGTTTAATAAAGTCCTTATGTATGTACATTTTCACGAAGATCGGTTGAACGGTTTAGAAGTCTGTAAAGGACAGACAGACATTCGTACATTCGTGAATGGAGAAGACTACATTTCAATGAACTGCATGGTCTTTATAGGAAGCCAGATATAATAAGAACAGTTAAGTCTCGTAGACTGCGATGGGCAGGAAATTTGCGTGTATGGGGAATGAAAGACGTGCATGGAAGCTTCTTGTAGGAAAGCCAAAGGGAAAACGCTCAGTTGGTACACCAAGAATGAGGTGGGAGAATAACATTAACTATGATTTGAGGGAAGTAGACTATACAGGGAATGATTGGAAAGCATTAGCTCAGGATTGGGATGTATGGAGAACTTATACCCGCGCGGCCATGAACCTACGGGTTCAATAGTGCCAGTGAGTAAGTAAGTAATTTCTTCATCTATAGAGTTTTTTCCATTTACAGTTGAACCAAGATATTTATATGATTTTACTTCTTCTGTATTTGTACTCGTATAATTGATGTTCAGATTACTTATTTTTTCATTTCTTGTTGTACATTTTAAGTATTTTGTTTTGGAATTATTTAATATTAATCCAGGGATCACTTTACTTTTACTTTAAAATAGCCTGATTGTAGTTCTTTTGTCGCTCGTGATGTTTGGTTATGCTTAGTACAGAGCCTAAAGGCTCTGCGCTGAAGTCAGAAGATACGCTTTTTGTTGGCGGGCTCCAGTGCATTATATTACCGTAGATGCTTCATCTGTGGTTTCCAGTAATATTAATTAACACTCCGCACAGTTTATGGACCTCACCTGCCTGTACCAGCCCGTCAAGCAGTGTTACCTTCTGCTCAAACCCATTCCTAGATTATTTTCTCACGCACTATTAATATTCCACCAATTGTAAATTGTTCAAGATGTTGATAGCTAGAAAATTATCATTTGTCCACCTAACAGGACATTACACCACTAATATTGCAGGAATTTGAGATTAATATCTAATAATTATGCCTTTTAGAAAGGTTAATGGCATTTTGTGGAAGAAATACTCTCCGTGCAAAAATAATAATAAGAGACGAAATTAATGAACAACTATCCCACTTTAAATATTTAGGATCTGATATCAGCTATGGATATGATAAAGATATTGAACATAAGACTCATCCTTTTCAAGCTATTTGTGGTACAATAAATAGAACATTGAATAATAAATCCCTTTTGTATGGGAGTGAATCTTGGATTACCACTACCAAACAAGAAAGTAAAATCCAAGCAGCGGAGATGAAATTTTTAAGAAATGTGAAAGGATGCACTAAAATGGACCAGATAAGAAACGAGGATATCCGTGAAAAACTGCAGATCTACTCCATAAAAGAAAAGATATTTAACAACAAGATTCAGTTGAAAGAACATGTAGAAAGAATGGAACAAAGTAGATTAGCAAATAAAATCTTACATAATTTTCTGAGAGGAAGAAGAGATATCGGACGTCCTCGGAAGAGATGGTCTCAGATCTATTAGTGAAGACGGAATGGCAACTGATAACTATACCAGGAAGTGAAGAAGAAGAAGAATGTTATATCAGAAAATATTTATTGGATAGGAAAACTTATTGATACGTTTACGACACTATTTATTTACTTCAGTTTAATATATGTAGGGGCACATTGTAGCTTAATTAGTTAACACAACGCACTACAAGCCAGAAGGTTGCAGGTTCATGTCCCAATGGGTGGGCAACGCATTATACACTTTATAAGTCACTCTCCTCCCTTTTTCGTCTCGATTCTATTAATTCTATTCTATAGGAATTCTGCCCGAGGATAGGTCTTTCTTGCAATCGTAGCATTTTCATGCTATGCTTTGCAGCTTTACTAGGGAATTATATAAGAAATTGGATTTGGAGACATAAATGTCAAAGATTGAGATGGTTAGGACAAGCCACAAGGATGGAAACCACAAAAAAATGAAGATTATCTTTAACAACAATCCAGACGGAACCAGATTAAGAGGAAGATCAAGAACAAAATGGTGGAATCGTGTGCAAGCAGACGTGAAAGGATTTGGAATAAAGGATTGGAGGTAGTTGGCGATGGATAGTGAAGGATGGAAGAAAGCCATAGAGGAGGTTAGGGCCCACACGGACTGTAATACCAATTAAGAAGAAGAAGAAGAAGAAGAAGCTTTCCACACCGCTGAAGGAGGAGGATAATGATAAGGATTATGGCGATAGCAGCATGATATTCGGGAACCGTTGGGCCCTAAGCTTCCTGATATTTGTCTTAGAGGTGAGGAAAAACCCCGAAAAAAATCACCCAGGAGCCTGTCTGGACAGGGAATCGAACACGAACCCGATGCGTGAAAAGGCAGAACGTTACCTCGAGACCACAGCGGTGGACGATTCTATTAATAAGGTACCTAAATGAACTACCTCATTGCATGAGAAAAGTTAACATGCGTAAAATATGTATTAAAACGTTTCAATACTTTTATGATATTTATATAAAAACCAGGGTCATTGTGCGGGATATTTATTTAGCAGTGGAGATAAGTCAATTTGGTCTTCACATCCTCTCATCAGAATAAACATACGCCTATTACATTAGAATGCAATAATCACAAGAAATATATTAAAACAATACTGAATGAAAATTCTACCAACTAACAATAATAATGAAAATAACTTCATAGTGTTAACGATAAATGAAATTAAAACTAAAACTATATATATACTTTCAAGAATAAAACTCTCTACAAAAAATAAAAAAAAACTTTAAGATATTATGCGAAAAAGGAGAATACATTTTTACGGCAATCTTCTCAGAATGAACTCTTACAGATTAAACAATAAATCTTTCATTTTTCCGTAACCGCAAAAAAAAAAAAAAAATCAACTGGTTTAAAGAAAATGAAAAAGAATTAGAGATTACAGAAAATTCATTATTCGATCGAACAGCTAAATGAATTATTCAAGATGAAAACATACGTTTCCAAGATAAATCTAAACAAAAATCCAAACCTATTATCACGGAATAAGAGAGGAAAAGCATATCAGAAAGAATTAAGAAATACTGGGCCCTAAAAAAGGAACAACACATAGAGAAATGATTGATCCAAGATACCCCAAAGAGGGTGAAACGAATAATATATATATATATATATTTGAGTTCATCCCTCTTGTAGGAGGCCCTAGCCCTTCATGGAACACAGTGGCTTATTCATTCATTCATTCATATATACAGGGTGATTCAAAATTGACTTTACAACTTTACAAGCTTATAGAAATTTATTTAGAAGACCTACAGAATTGGTTTTAATGTCATATGATAGCACAACTCATCAAGTTTTCACCGACATAGTTTTATAGTACCTAGTTCTCTCACCGCGTGCGCTAACGTAGTTCATATCAAAATGGCTGCTTTCACAGGTGCCGAGCGTGCTCGTTGTGTGTTTTTGTTCGAAGAAACTAAATCTGCGACAATTGTTCAGCATAGATTTCGTACCCAGTATGGTAAGGATCCTCCTAGCATATCCAGATAAATCGTACCGTTGATAGTTTTTTCTTGGAAAAAGAAGGGGCCGTACACTTTAGTTTTACTTAGGGCACAAAACACATTCACTTTCGGGCTGTCACGTACGTGTTGCAGATGGAGATGTGGAGGTTCAGAGCCCCAGATCCTGCAGTTATGGGTATTTACTTTGCCACTGACGTGGAATGTAGACTCGTCGCTGAAGATTACGTAGTTCAAATACGTTTCATCTTCCTCAATCCGACCAAGCATTTCTGCACAGAAATCACGTCGAACCATCTTATATTATCAGTAATGTGTTGCACCATCGAAAATCGGTATGGTTTCAAGTGCAAACGTCTCCGTAGTATGCGCCAAATGGTCGGTTGTGAAATGCCAGTCTCACGTGACGCACGCCGCGTTGATTTCCTAGGGCTCCGAGCAAAGCTATCCCTCACTTGTTCAACCACAGCTTCAGCCGTACGTGGACGGCCAGTATGCTTGGAATGACTAACAGAACAGCCAGTCCTAACAAATGTTTGGTGCCAAGAATAAATTGTTGGCCTGCTAGGAGGATCCTTACCATACTGGGTACGAAATCTACGCTGAACAATTGTCGCAGATTTAGTTTCTTCGAACAAAAACACACAACGAGCACGCTCGGCACCTGTGAAAGCAGCCATTTTGATATGAACTACGTTAGCGCACGCGGTGAGAGAACTAGGTACTATAAAACTATGTCGGTGAAAACTTGATGAGTTGTGCTATCATATGACATTAAAAACCAATTCTGTAGGTCTTCTAAATAAATTTCTATAAGCTTGTAAAGTTGTAAAGTCAATTTTGAATCACGGTGTATATATATATATATACAGTCTACTGCTGTTAAGTCTCGTAGACTGTGAAGGGCTGGACATGTGGCACGAATGGGAAAAGAAAGACATGCATGGAATATTCTTGTAGGAAAACCTGAGGGAAATCGCCCAGTTGGTAGACCATGCGGTGGGAGAATAATATTAACCAGGATTTGTGATAAGTATATTATACAAGGAATGATTCGAAAACTTAAACTCAGGATAGGGATGTATGAAGAGCTTATATCCGCGCGGACATGAACCTATGGGTTCGATAGTGCCAGTGAGTTAGTTATACAGTCTGTGGTCTCGTCACAGCGTCGCTGCCTCGTATGCAGTGGACCCGGTTTCAATCCGCAATCGGAACAAGTATTCCAAGATGATTGTTTTTTTCTCGGGTGTAAGACAAACGTCAGGAAACTTTAAAGCCAAAACGGTCCCCCTACATCACCTGACCATGACAATCATCATCAGGTATTCACCATGTAAAGTATGAATGTGTATATGAATGGCGTGTTTCAACTTGTCGTTGAGGCCCTGACATTGAACCGATCGCTCATTCGGGAAGGCCCTCCATGTCCTGGTACAGTAAAAAAGTACGTGTGTGATCCTTAGTTTAAAATCCTCTCCCGACAGGTCGTGCCACTGTAAGGCCAGGGTGGCGCGTGACATGTGAAAAAGTACCTATAAAGTGAGAGGTCAAACTGAGTTAAAGGAATGGATATATATATATATATATATATATATATATGGTATGATAAGAAAAATAAATGACTGGACGGGATTCGAACCCGGATCTCTGAGTCTGTACCTCAGCGTGATATCCATTACACTACCAGGCGAATCCAATTCAAACACTTATTTTTCTTATATATGTATTATATTCTCCATTATTACTAGATGTCGCGAGAACTCGGTCTTCACTGCCATCTAGCAGCTGACTTTAACAAGTAAGCAAATTAAAGAGAACATTAAAGAGAATATTTATATATACATATATATATATATATCTCCATCCATAGTAATTCTGCCCGAAGGCAGATCCTTCACTACAATCATAGCATTTTCATGCTATGCTTGCAGGTTACTAGGGAATTGTAGGTGTGGTAGTTTCCCATTGCTTTCCACACCGGTGAGGGATGATGATGATGATGATGATGGTAATAATAAGAATGATGATGGCCATATGATTTCGGGGACCTTTTGGGCCTTAAAGTTTTCCTGACATTTGTCTTACAGGTGAGAAAAGAACCCGATAAAAACCTCACCCGGAAAAACTACCCCGACAGGGCATCGAACCCGGACCCGCTGCGTAACAAGGCTGCACGCTACCTCAAGACCACAGCGGTGGACTATATATATATAACTTAATGGTGTTAATATAACACTGAACATAAAAAAATATAAAGTCTTTTTTTTTTGTCTCAGAAAGAAAAATGTGATTCTGGTATTATTTTTTCTCCTGAATTCAAATATGATATGGGTTTTTCTCCATCACGCAAGGTTTCCGAGAAATAGGAATTTATAATTTCAAACACTTTAATATTTTCTACATTCGTAACTACACATTATTCGAACATTCGGACTCACCTAGAAAGTAAGAAATGACGATTTTCTGCTATATTTCGCCTGTGGAGCATCCCTCTTGATGGTCCAACAATAATCGGCCAGCATATTAGGATTCCATTTGCCTTGATATATATTTTCCATAGCTGAAATCTCCTGAGTTAGCTCATTTGGTTTTATTTTACAATGGATAAATGGACGAAGAGACGTTTATTAAAAAATAATTATTTAAATCCATTAATGGAAATTGAAATAAAAAACTGTGAGTGATGGAGAAATTCCGAATTCATATTTGAAAAACGATAAAAACTGCATTAAGTACAACTATTGGTACTGATGAGACAAAAATCATGTTGACCAGTGTAATTGGAATTATTATTTTCCTTTTCCATTAACTTAGTTTAACCTCTTACCTTATAGGTATTCTTTACCTACCACACACCAGTCGGGCCTTACAGTGGCACAAACTATCAGGAGAAGGAGAAAATTAAAACTAATAACGAAATATACACAAAGCAAGACAAATGATACAGTAAACAGCCTTGATCTAATATACATAAAAATATAAGGGAAAATAATAAGATCGATGTAGGGCCTACATAAAATACTTGAAAAGGAATAAAATGAGTTGCAATATGTTCATCTATAGGTTATATATATATATATATATATATATATATATCCATCCATAGTAATTCTGCCCGAAGGCAGGTCCTTCACTGGAATCACAGCATTTTCATGCTATGCTTGCAGCTTTACTAGGGAACTGTGCAGGTGTGGTAGCTTCCCGTTGCTTTCCCATATATATATTATATATATATATATATATAACATCAGTTTAAAATATTGATCAATATTAATATTACATAAATAAATAAATATCCTCAACTCGTGTCGAAATCAGGGTCAGGTCGAGCAATGAGATGAGATGAAGCCCCTTTATTCATAAAGGTCTGTGAACGACAAGTGTGCTGGCCGACCACTTCTGACGCACCGTCACAGGGACGGATGAATGAAAAGAAACAAAATGGATGAGATGAGCATAGAAAAATAGTGGAATGATATTTGTGTAGGGGAAAACGGAGAAACCCCGAGAAAAACCTGCCCAAGCTCAGTTTAATCTTAATCCTATTTTCACAAAATAAAATAAAATAAATTATTAATTGCTGAAAGGGTATTTCTTATTAGTTAGGTGGTTTTGTTACTTTGTTATTAAATAATTCTTCAGTTTCTTTTTTAACGATATTACGGTTTGACAATCTCTGACTTATGACTGCGGCAAAATTGTTCAGAGTTTTACGGTTGTGACATCAGTACATCGGAGCCACCACTGAACTGTCAACACAAACAAATCACATAACTGAACTAACTGAACACACCAATGAATTTATTAGTTTTTTTACAATTATTTCCTACGTTACCAGCGTGTAATGGGTTTAATTATCGAAAAAGACTATATCATAGTGCATACTTAACTCAATCAGGCCCCATTCTTGCTTTAAACTGATGAAAAAATTCGGATAAAGACCTTTATTCAGAAACTACCTGAACGAGAAGAAAAAGCTCACTCTGGATAAATTGGATAAATGGATTCTTTTTTTAAGTGATGGTAGAATCCTTGATTAAGTGTCTAATCTTTTCTCAATATGCCTTACATTTAAGGATGCTGTAATCATCATCATCATCATCTTCCTTGCTGGGGTTAGGCCATCTTGCCTGTTCCTTCCAACATTTCTCCTTCCTTGAGGTTGATAGTTATACGCTAGTGTTGGGATTCTTTTGTTATTGCTAAGATCCAGATGGGCTGTCCAATTTTCTTTATATTCCTCTATATTCTCATTTAAGTTGTATACTTTCAATTCGCCTCTTATGTCTTCATTTCTCATCATTTTTGTGCAGCTTTTACCCTACGAAGGAACCTCATTTCAGCCGATTGAATCTTACTTCTTTCTCTTTTCTGTAATATCCAAGACTAACTACCGAACATTAATACTGGCACAGCCACTATCTTATAAAACTTTAATTTTGTCTCTTTTCGAGTTTTATTGTGGAAAGTTCTATTTATTGTCCCACATACTGATTGAAATTTGTTCAATTTGGTTCCTAAGTCTCTCTCTCTGACATAGCTTATCTTGCTTCCAAGATAATCAAAATTAGATACTTGTTCAAATATTTTATTTTCTATTATTATTTTGGAGCGTACAGGATATTTTCCTCGATGGGCCATTACTTTTTAATGAAATACATATTCTAATGTGAAGTTTATATTATCGATATTAGGTTTAGAAACCCCGAGCTCCCACAAATAAATTAACAGTCATCGTTGTCAGAACAATATTAATATGGTCCAGCTTACCTACGAAGTGTAATAAATCAATATTTTTGCCCACGTACAAATGTTATAGTATACTTCATTGTATATTCTTCCCATGCCCATAAATTCATCAAGAGAGATTAAATGGATTTTTCACAAACCATTCTTATTACATTTAACTCCCTTAATTCACTTTAAACTTCGTAATTCTCTGAATGTGGTATTTTAAATCCTGCATACAGAATCTCAGTTACCTACATATAAATGTGTTTAGGTCTATGTACAAAAACTAATGGTTTATAAAACTAAAACGCTATTACAAAAAATCGTAAAATTTAACTTACACCAAATGGTGGCGATGGCGATGATGATGATGATGATGATGATAATAATAATAATAATAATAATAATAATAATAATAATAATAATAATAATAATAATAATAATCTTGATTTCCCAACTCCTTTCAAAAAACGTTAAACTGAAAACATATAAAACTATTATTCTACCAGTTATATTATATGAATGCGAAACATGGATTCTTACTTTAAGGGAGGAAAGGAGATTACCAGTATTTGAGAATAAAGTTCTTAGAAAATTTTTTGGACCAAAGAGAGATGAACAGACAGGTGAATGGAGAAGTTTACATAACAGTGAATTACATGGTCTTTATAGGAAGCCAGATATAATGAGAACAGTTAGGTCTCGTAGACTGCGATGGGCAGGATATGTGGCACGAATGGTGAATGAAAGACGTGCATGGAAGCTTCTTGTAGGAAAACCAGACGGAAACGCCCAGTTGATAACCAAGAATCAGGTGGGAGAACAACATTAACTATGATTTGAGGGAAGTAGATTATACAGGGGATGATTGGAAAACATTAGCTCAGGATAGGGATATATGGAGAGCTTATGTCCGCGCGGCCATGAACCTACGGGTTCGATAGTGCCAGTGAGTTATTTTACCATTTTGGTCGCCCTTTAATGTCAATAATAACAAATTTATTTTAAAAATAATTTTACAATTTAATTCATTAAAGTCTTGTAAACCAAGGATGGTCATTCACATACCGATTCTGAATTTATAGCTTGCCAACTGTACTAAAGCACTGCCGTTATCACCTCTACGCTGATGATCTCCAAATTTACCTACATTCACCTCCTCATTCTCTCTATAACAGCTTGACAAAAATGAATGACGATCTCATATCCATCTTAACTGGTCTTCAAGTATCGGTCTAAATCTAAATCCTAACAAGTCACAAGTAATTCTAATGGGACAACAAAGACTGCTTACAACCTTTGACATATCTACACTACCAAACATTACTATAAATAATATAATTATCCCTTATTCTTCTTCAGTAATAGATCTTGGACTACATCTAGACGCAAATTTAACCTGGCAAACACAAGTGAAACACATATGTAAAAAGACTTTCTCCATCTTACATTATCTTAGACGTTTAAAGAATTTTCTCCCAGTTTCGTTAAAAACAAATCCTTGTGCAGAATCTTGTGTTACCACACTTCGATTATTGTGACATTATATATAATGATCTAAACTATGACTTGTCGCAGAGACTGCAGCGTGTTCATAATGCTTGCGTTCGATTCATTTTCAATATCCGCCGTTATGACCATATTTCCGAACACTTTAATAACCTCTCTTGGCTCCGTCTTACTGACAGACGTAAATTGCACTCTCTTTCACTACTTTTCAAGCTTTTGAATTCCTACATCCCTACTTACCTGGCGTCTAGATTTGAGAAGTTATCCTCTTACCACAATATTGACACTAGATCACAAGATAGCAGTCTGCTAGCAATTCCTCTTCATAGCACTTCCTCCTATTCTACTTCCTTCACAGTAGCCTCTGCCCGCTCCTGGAATCTCCTTCCTCAAGATATCAGGGGTTGCCGCACACTTGGTACCTTTAAGTCACGCTTATACAGTTACCTGTTGTCTAATAATTAATTTTTCTCTATTTATTTAATTTTATACTATGTCATTAATCTTTTCCTGTTTTTTTTATATATATTTATATATATATATATATATATATATATATATATATATTGTACATATATATTTAATTCGTTAAATTTAGAGTAAATCAAAACACTTTATAAATATTAATTGTATTGTATTCATAACTTGTAATCGTTTATATTTATATATATATATATATATTATATATATATGTATATTGTAATTTAGATTTAAGACTATTTTTTGTTTGTATTTTTTTTTAAACCTGGTTGAGTGGTAGACAAGGCCTTAAGGCCTTAACTCTGCAGGTAAAATAAAGCTATTATTATATTATTTTATTATTATTATTATTATTATATTATATTATTATTATTAAATATACGAAATGGGACTGTAAAAAAAATATATATCTTAACTTTAATTCTCCTATTGAATGGCATTCCATTCTATAAGGTCCATGATCTTTGACTCTTCTCTTAATGTCATAGCCACCTTATTGGTTTTCATTAAAGAAACTAGCCTATTATACTTTTGAAGTAAAGCTGATTACAGTCGGTATGTTTAATTACGTTCTTAACAGCTTAGATGGTTACTGTCGAAATTCAAATCTGGGCGTGAAAGGGACTACAACATTTGGTCATAGGCCTCTTGTTTCAGATTTAAGATTTTTTAAGTGTCATGAATCTACAACGCAGAAGCCATGACCAGAATTTTTACGACTATGACATCCATACTGTATATGGCTATACTTTAAACTCTCATTTGAATATTTATTTACTCAATTAAAGAGTAATAAAATCGCTTTTAAAGTTAATGAATTGTCCATTTAAACATTTTACGTGAAGAAAACTGCATACTTTTATTATTTTTACATTTCTAAGTAATATAATATATGTACGGGTGTGTGAACGGTGGACTGTGACAAAGAAAGATTCGGGGAAATAGAGTCTGCAGAGACGTGAATATTGTGTTCGGCGACAGGATGTCAAAGAACAAATAGAAAAAAATATCTCAGTGAAAATTTAAACGTATTCAACCTTAACGAAAATATAACACAATATAAAAACTTTTATTACAAATATGTTTTAAGAAAAGGAACACAACCTACAACCGTAAAAAAGTTATGTGTAACGAACCTAAAATATGGGATAAAGAAGATCACATAAAAAAGAAAGACGAGAGAGAATTATAAAGTTTTAATTTGAATGATAGCTTAAAACGTTATAAACAATAATGGGTAGAATATCTATATAGAAAGAATGCCAACTACATTATTAACTGAACAAATATTGAGTTATAAAGTTAGTGGAAACAGATCAATGGGTAGACCCAGAACAAGATGGCTGGAACGTGCTTGAGGGCAGAAGTGAAAAAGATGATGATGATGATGATAATAGGGCGCCTATCGAGGAGATTGATTATTCAATTCGATGTAGCTTGAGGTTGGAAGGGGCCAATATGCCTAAATTAAGCTGTTTTGATGATAATGTAATATAACTATAGCAAGAATCAATTATATATATTTCCATTCATCCATCCATAGTAATTCTGCCCGAGGGCAGGTCTTTCACTGTAATCATAGCACTTTCATGCTATGCTTTGCAGCTTTCCTAGGGAATTGTAGGTGTGGTAGCTTCCCGTTGCTTTCGACACCGGTGAAGGATGATGATGATGATGATAATGATAAGGATGATGATAATGATAAGGATGATGATGATGATGGCCATATGATTTCGGGGACCGTTTGGGCCTTAAAGTTTTCCTGACATTTGTCTTACAGGTGAGTAAAAACCCCGATAAAAACCTCATCCAGAAAAACTACCCCGATGTTAGGATTCCTGAGTGAAAGACCGAACCAATTTTCATAAATAGAGGTGTAAGACAAGGGTGTAGTTTATCACCTACCCTTTTTAATTTATATATTAATGACATTATCCAAAATTGCAAAAGTAATGTTAATGTAGGTATAAGAATGGACCGTTTAAAAATATTAAATGTTTTAATATATGCTGAGATGTGGTTATAATTCAAGAAAATGAAAATAATTTGCAGTACCCTTTACATCAATTAAATCAGTTATGCCAAAAATAGAACTTTAAAATATCAAAGGAAAAAAAACGAAAATAATGGCATTTTTAGGGGAAGTGAACATATAAGATCAATAAAATCATAACAGACAACAAACCTCTGGAACAAGTAACAAATATTAATTATTTGGATTGTAACTTTACTATCGACACAAAAACTCAAAATATATATCTGAAACTGTTGAAGTTTGAAATGATATGCGGAACTACACATTAAACATTATGGAACAAAACAAGAAGAGATAATAGATAGAAGTTTTATAAAACATTGACAGTTCCTGCATTCCTTTATGGGAGTGAAACTTGGGTTATGACCAAAAAATTACAAAGTAGAATACAAAAAGGCTGCACAAGAATGGATCGTTTTAAAAATGAAGATATAAGAATAGAGTTAAATATATATCCATTAAATGATAAAATCAAAGAATATAGAGAAAAATGGTTTAGACGTGTATAAAGAACGAACGTAACAATATTACCAAAAGCAGCATATAAATACAAGCCAAGATGTTCAAGGAATGTAGGAAGGCCAGTGAAACGATGGACAGAACAACTGTGAGGCGGAACAGACCTTTTGCCTAGCCCGTGAAGTGAAGAAGAAGAAGAAGAAGAAAAAGAAGGATTCCTGAGTAGCTCAGATGATTAGAGTGATAAACGTACAGGCATTTATTTTTCTTTTCATGTTATATATATATATATATATATATATATATATATATATGGTATGATAAGAAAAATAAATGCCTGGACGGGATTCGAATCCGGATCTCTGAGTCTGTACCTCAGTGGGATATCCATTACACTACCAGGCGAATCCAATTCAAACACTTATTTTTCTTATATATGTATTATACTCTCCATACACTACCAGGCGAATCCAATTCAAACACTTATTTTTCTTATCATGGAGAGTATAATACATATATAAGAAAAATAAGTGTTTGAATTGGATTCGCCTGGACATCACGCTGAGGTACAGACTCAGAGATCCGGGTTCGAATCCCGTCCAGGCATTTATTTTTCTTATCATACCATATTAAGCTTGCATTGCTCAATGTTAAACATTTAATTATAACATATATATATATATATATATATATATAAGTTAACAAATAGGTCTAGCTTAAATAAGAATATTATATTCTTCAAATAGGAATGAAATGAAAAAAAAAAGTCTCAACCTTGTAATATTAACCAACTCTGACAAAGTTTAATGGAAATGGAGATATATCATGAACTTCACATTATAACTAATTTAAAGTCCACATTTCTAGACACAGTCATAAGATTGTATAAAAACTAGTATATTCGTTGTCATATCAGAATTTTTCTTTGCCCTGATTACGAAACTTGGAGATTTTCATTATTAGAACTTGTTGATAGGAATGAGACAATCTTAATTAAGAACTCTGTAAGTTTATAGAGTGCCTTATTAATGAAATAGAATATCTGTATCTTTGAATTTTTAAAAAAACATATACTGTCAAAAGATTTAGAAGTTCTGATTCGAGATATCCAATTACTTTATGTCATTACCAATATATGAACTCGACGTGGCTGCTACGGGTTTTTGAATATATCTGATTTCATTCGCGTCCAAAATACCGGAAAGTCTTGTTAACTAGGTTAATTATAAATAAAGGAAGCAGATGGTAGGAACATCTCTTTACATGTGTGCTTGCGCACAAACATTTCTGCGAATTTTTCTACATTTTGATTATGAAATCCTAAATAATTGTATACAATGGAGCAAAAAGAAATGTGCTGCAATTGTTCATATTTTACTTGCTGTGTACTTAACATCCCAAAACACAGAACTTCCCATTATTCTAATTCCCAGACCGTACTAGACTCTGGTGCTCTTTACGACAAGGTATCAGCGACTGTCGGACATTAGGTTCCATTTTTTTTACCAATGCCACCAGATAGTCTTTAATTATGTTTTTGGTGTCTCTCCTGGAATTTTAACTCACTACTTGATTTGGGCGCCTGGAAAGAGTTACGTTAGCCCGATGATATGATAGGTTATACATTTTAATGAAGCACCAGGAGAGTCCTTAAACCTAAACTTAACCTAAATCTAGATCAAAGGAATAATCTCCTTGAAGAAACATTCCTATGCTCTAACCGCAAATCGAACCTGGGATCTCACAGAACTGTAGTCAGACGTTCTGACCACTAAGTCCACGACACTGGTCGAGTTTTTTAATTTTTTTAAAATGGCTTTTCAATGGATTTAACTGGTGGCTTAGATTTTTTCTTCTCTTATAATATTAACTTAATCCATCATAATTGTAGCTAATTTGTAAAAATATCTATTTATACTGTTGTAAGCTGAGCTGTATTACCCGTTATAAGGGTAATGTTGATGCAGTGACGTCATGGATCGGGTGGGCGTGTTCAGACAGAAGTACTATACATTTTCCAATTTTACTACTTACGGTATTCAAAGCAGTACAACTGAAGGTGATAGCTGAAAGTCAACGTTTCTGGATTGATGTTTACGATTCCTTCCCTGCAGTTGTACTAGCTTCCCCACCTGGTTTGTTGTTCAGCTCAGCAAACAACAGTAATTGTATGAACTTGTGTAAATATTTTCTGTATTTAATATTTTTCGCTGCTTGAGTGGAAGAGAAGGACCCATGACCTTAATTCAGCCATTTTATATCATCATCATCATCATCATCATCTGCATTCATGGATTAGGTCTGTTGACCCGTTCCGACTTCAGCCCATCTCTTTCTAGGTCTGCCCATATCTCGGGTGCCTTTAGGTTTGTATTTTATTATTTGTTTTGGATATCTATCTTCATTCATTCTGTCTATGTGTTGCTTCCATTTTTGTCTATATGTATCTATTTTATCAGTTATTGCAAATATTTCAAGTTCCTGTCTTATTTCTGTGTTCTTGATTCTGTCTTCCTTAGTGCACCCTTTAACAGATCTCAAAAATTTCATTTCTGCTGCCGCCGTTATACTACTTAGATCTTATTTTTTATGTATCCAGGCTTCTGAACCATAGAGCAGTACCGGTACTGCCAACGTTTTATAAAATTTCAATTGGGTCTCTCTTGTTGTTTTTGTTATTTAGTGATCGTTTTATCGTACCACATATTCCCTTCATTTTATATAAAATAATAATAATAATAATAATAATAATAATAATAATAACAACAACAATAATATTTTAAATTTTGCGATAAAATACTCAAATAGTAGCGTTTGGGACTGGTATTTGGGAAGATTTATATTACAATCCTGGAACGAACAAGCCTATCTTTCTCTTTTTAACTGATTTCTCTCAGTCAAAAAAATTAAAAGTTACATTAGAATTCCATTACACGAACCTGTTTCATAATTAGAATAATTTCATTTTTTTTTTTTCGTTTCTTTAGACACTATAACACCATTAACATGTTGGCCTTAAACAATTGTATCTACAGTACAGATATAGGCCTATAAGGAGCTGGGACATATTAATTTTATAATTAGAAAGAAGTTTTCCCAGATCAAATTAAATGGAATGCCGGCTACCGGCCTCACATCCACATGTGTTAATCACAGATCATCCAGCTAGTGTAGGGGTGACATGTGGTCAGCATGTCGTGTCCCCCAGCCGTTATAGCTGTTTTCTCAACCTAGAGTTGCTACTTATGGCAATTACCCAAATGCCTCGCGATACTGGGTGGGAACCGGTCCCATACTGGCCGAAATTCCGTGTGAAAATTTCTCCCATAGGTAGCCGAACGAACGCAGGTCCCATAGCTCTGCTTCTTAACCTCTCGGCTACGGCGCTAAGGATCGGAAATTAGCAGTGATCCAATTTACCTAGGCCCACTGTGAGATCACTATCTTTTTTCTCCCTTATCTCCCTACATGTTTTGATATGAAACATTATACTTAACAAGTCAGAAATTTTCTAAATGTTTTAATAATGATTTAAAACGTTTTAAAGCCCCCTCAGGGGTCCCCATCTAGGGGATATATGGATGGCGACCACAAGGTGTCCAAGCTGAGCAAAACACTGCTTCCACTTACTTGTGTTTTGCTCCTAACTTTTTATCTTTAACCGAACTGGTATTTCTTCATTTCTTTCCACTTACTTATACCAGACTCTTTTAAATGTACTGTCTAACCTTCTTTTTCCTTCCAAGTATTAGGCCAAGGCCTGTTACGATCATATAGAAAATTTTCTCTCCAACGTTTCATAGGACGGCCCAGATATCTTCGTCCTCTTGGTATATAATTATAAACAGCTTTGGGGATCCGATTTGAACTCATTCTTTCAAGACGGTGTTTCCAACTTAGTTGGTACTATTTAATATATATTCCAAAATTGGTGTAATCTTCAATTCTTTTAAGATATCGGAGTTCCTTTTCCGATCCCATCTGGTGTAACCCGCTGTCCTGCGCATGAATCTCATTTCACAATACGTTATTCTGCTTTCATGTTGTCTTTTTTTAGTGTCCATGCTTCACTACCATAGGTCAACACTGGTCTGGCCAAATTATTATATAAACCATTTACATTATATTTTGTCATGGAATGCTTTACTTGGAAACTAGGGTTTCTAACCCCTCTTGATTAACTCTGGTTTTTTTCCACCCCGACGCCAATAGGGCATCCGAGGGCTAGGGAGTTTTTCCTTTTTTCCATTTTTCTTCTTTTCTTTATTTTCTTTTCTTCTCCAGAAAAGCCTGACCAGAGACCATAAGATGGCAGCCCCATCACTGGTCTTGCCTTCCTTTGGCCAGCAACCAATCGAAGGGACTATTATTATGCTTTCAAGTCTATAGGATTGTAAATGCTTGGAAGGAAGGAAGAAGAAGAAGAACGTTTAAAAGCTGGCCTGAAAAGGTTTTTGACTTAGATTTTATAAAGAAGAGAACAAAATGTATTCTTAATTTTATCGCGAAACCCTAGTTTCCAAGTAAAGCACTCCATAACAAAATATAATGTAAATGGGTTACGTTATTCCAGCCTCTAATAGGAACGAATAGCTTTACTTGAATGCAATTTTTTTTCTAAGAGAAATTTTAAAATGGAAGAATTCCTATAATAATACTTACAAGAAGCAGTGACGTTAAGAAAAAAAGAATAAATGTTTTCTTTTGTCAACGAGAAAATATTGCACTCAGCCTTTGGTTACAAGGAGAATTTGGGGGCTGGCAGAAGGGGTAAAACATGCAATATTCCATTTGGTGATACAATATACGCAGTGAGATACCATTTTGGCAAACATTCAAGTGTTAGGGTTCCATCTTGGGCTTCATCCAGCTCCGTCTATCTGCAGAATCTGACGAATATTTTCTATGTGGACCTCACTCTCTTTTTTTTTTAACTGTGCTTTTCTCTGAGTAGGGCGTGTTTTGCAACTTCATTTCATTTTCTGAACGTTCAGACTTGTTTATTGTAAAGTCCCCCCTCCTCTTATTTATTTCTGATGCTGCATGTATCTGCAAAGATACTGCAACATTTCTTAACATGCGTTAGAGGATTTTTGTCTTTCTGATTTAGACGCCATGTTGTTATCGCTATGTTGGATAACAGTTGATTAAGTAGCAGTTGCCTTTGTTCAAAATAACAATTACTTCTAGAAAAAATCTTTAAGAATAAACAATTCTACCAATTTTATCAACTTATAAATTCTAATGCCTCCCTCACACGAGTTACTTAAGGATATATTTCAAAGGTTATTTCGTCAGTGTTTTAGTGAAACATCCTATTAAATATACAGAACTTTAACTACAACATTTGCATTATCAATAACCAACGGCATTTATTTATCGTTTTAATGGTGCCGACGTTTTAATGTATGCTGATGATGTGGTTATTATTCAAGAAAATGAAAATAATTTGCAGTACTCTGTACATCAATTAAATCAGTTATGCCAAGAATACAATTTAAAAATATCAAAAGAAAAAAAACATAAATTGTGACTTTTGGGGAAATGAACATGTAAGATCAAAAATCATAATAGAAAGCAAACTTCTAGAACAAGTGACAAATTTTAATTATTTGAGTTGTAATTTTACTATCGATACAAAAACTGAAAGAGACATAAATATGAAACTGTCGAAATATCAAATTATATGCGGAACTATACGTAAAACATTAAGGAACAAAACAAAAAGAGATACTAGATTGAAGTTTTATAAAACATTGGCAGTTCCTGCATTAATTTATGGGAGTGAAACTTGGATAATGACCAAAAAATTACAACATGAATACAAAACGTAGAAATGAACTTCCTTAGAAGAACAAAAGGCTACACAAGAATGGATCGGATAAAGAATGAAGATATAAGAACAGAGTTATATACAGTATATATGCATTGAATGATAAAATTAAAAAAAAATCGAGTTAATTGGTTTAAAACGTGTAGAAATAATTAATGTAACAAGGTTACCAAACGCAGCATTTAATTACAAGCCAAGAGGTTCAGGAATGTAGGAATGCCAGTGAAAAGATGTATAGAATAGCAGTGAGGCGGAACAGGCATTTTGCCTAGCTGATGAAGTGAAGATGAAGAATAAGAAGAAGGTGCCGACGTACCAGTTGGGCGTCTTGACTCATGTCTTTAGGTGCTGGTCTTTGGTGTGTTCTAATAATTTTCACTAGGAGAGTAATTCTCTGATAGAGTGTTATTGGTGAGCGTATATGGATAGGTGTAGGTTAGTCTGTGTTTGTTCCGGCCCTTTTGTATGTCCTGGGTGATTAAGTCCTGATGTGTATTAGTTGTCTGTTTATGGTCCTTGTGTGTTTGTCATTGAAGTTAGTAAGCATTCTACATTGCGAACATAAAAATCTATTGCGCTTTTCTTCTCATCTACGTATTAAATGGGATCAAATCTACGGTGTTATGTAGTCTAATAGTGCTCCTGATTTTCGACAGATTCAGGCTCGGAGTAATGAGGGAATACATGTGGTTGCCCCCTATTAAATCATCACAACCAAATACAGGGCTATCGAAAAAGAAGGAACAGACTTCAAACATTTATTTCTTCCAAACTACAAAAAATCGAAGCACAATTCTAACGTACTTGGAAAGACAAAAGTTGAAATTTCACTATTTTATGCATTTAATATGAGCACCATATGTTACACGACAAATACCAAAATGGTGGCACATTTCTTCTTCAGTTGGTCTCTAGTTATCGAATTCACAGCTTCAACAATTCAATGTCGCAGATTTTCAAGAGTGTCAGGCATGGGGGGATAAAACACGGTATTTTACGTAAACCCACAAATAAAAATCACACGGGGTCTGGTGACCTGGAAGGCCACAGGCGATGAAGTTTAAATTCTGCTCCTCCTCTTCCAATCCAAAAGCTCCAATTCAACCGTGATAGCAACTTCAAGCAACAGCGTCAATGCGGCCGTGATCGGAATATCAAAATTTTCTCTTACTAGGAACATTGGAATTGTGTTTCTATTTTTTGTAGTTTGGAAGAAATAAATGTTTGAAGTCTGTTCCTTCTTTCTGAATAGTATTTTAAACATCATTGGTTTAGGAAACCATATAATAATAAGAACATTTAAGTCTCGTACACTGTGACGTATAGGACATGTGCCACGAATTGGGATTGAAAGACGTGCATAGAAGTTTCTTGTAGGAAAACTAGACGGAAAACGCCTAGTTGGTAGACCAAGAATGAGGTGAGAAAATAACATTAACCATTATTTCAGGGAAGTAGATTATACTGGAAATGTTTGTAAAAAGATAGCTCAGGATAGGGATGAATGGAGAGCTTATGAACCTACGGCCATTCGATAGTTCCTGGTTAAGCGACGTTTTTGATAAACAGGCGAATAAACCTTTGCCTAATTCCTTAAAATAATTCACCAAGTAAAGTATAAATTAATACTTAATGTACTAATTTAATCATTATTAGTATCGCCAGGATTCGAACTTGGGATCCCAGTCGGAGTAGCGTGCGCGCTAGTCACGCGTCGTCCCAGAAGCCAGCGGTGATGTTTTATGACGTCGATAGATGAGACGTAGGTGTACTATACTGAAAGAAGTTTCGATATGATCAAGTGTTTAAATTATTGTTGGAAGATAAATCCACGGTTACTGAGCTAGTGTACGTACATAGTAAGTTATATTTACTAAATGGTAGAGGTTATTCTACATGCAATCCCCAGGTTCAATAAGAACATTAAAGCAGTGATTAAGTAGGTATAAAACGACCGTTAACATAAATCGTCGATAATAACCAAGTTGCAAGTAGCAATTTTCACAGCGTTTAATTAAAGACTCCAGATCACGTAATTGACTAACGTCAACTGATCTTAGTCTTAGTTATTAATGAAGACATTTAATTCATAAACGGTTTACACGATCAACTTCTAAATATTTTTTTCTCCTCCTTCTTCTCCTTCATCTTAGTTTTAACTCTTACCTTATAGGTTTTTTCTACCCGTCACCAGGACCTTATAGATTTCTTCTTCTTCTTCCTTCCAAGTGTTAGGCCGAGGCCTGTTACGATCCTATAGAAAAGTTTCCTTCCAGCGTTTCATAGGACGGCCCAGTGATCTTCGTCCTCTTGGAATATAATTATAAACAGCTTTGGGGGTCCGATTTGAACTCATTCTTTCAAGATGGTGTTTCCAATTTAGTTGGTATTGTTTAATATATTCCAAAATTGGCGTAGTCTTCAATTCTTTTAAGATATCGGTGTTCCTTTTCCGATCCCATCTGGTGTAACCCGCTGTTCTGCGCATGAATCTCATTTCACAAGCCGTTATTCTGCTTTCATGTTGTCTTTTTAGTGGACCTTATAGACACAGAATAAAAACAGTAGTGTAACGCTCTAATATTGAAAAATTAACTAATAGGATCCCATAAAATCATTTAAGTTTTTTTCTCTTTACTTAATTCATTTCAATTACATTAAACTAGAGTCAATATTTCTAAAATTGATTATAAATCACCGTTGAGGTTATGTAATAAAATATAAAATATAAAAATAATTACCTGATATATAAGTCGTCCTCAACTAAATTAAATTCCTGTTTAAAAAGCTTTAAGTAGTTAAAATTATGTAGTCCTTTCAGAACCCTCCATGGTATCTTTACCTTGTCGTCGTGGAGTGGCTTGCGTGCTTAAATGATCCCGAGAGCTATGCCGGCGGTAGCATTGCTGCAGAGAGGGTTACCCATGCCGGACGAAAAAAGTACCTTGGTTGAAAGAGTGACGATCTTTCACCGTAAAAATAGAACCGTCAAGAAATGCGGACATGGGTTCAACAGGGGTAAAATTTTCCCGAGGTCAAATAGTACCCCATTCGGTTCTCCGGGCGGGGACTACTTCAGGGAACCCATGCCAAAGGCTTAAACACAGGGACATGTTCCTATGAACATAAAATGTTAGGACTTTATACAATAGCGAGGCACTAAGAGATATTAACGCGCGAATTAGATAAATCGCCCTTGGATATAGTCACTTTACAGGAAGTTAGGTGGCCAGGAGAAGGTAGTCAGGAATCAGGAAGCTCTGCATTATACTACGGGGGTGCAGAAAGACCTGAATTTGGAACGGGTTTTTTAGTCAGAAGGAGGATCCTGTCCGCTATTCGAGATATTAAGTTTGTCAGTGACAGGATATCATACATAATTCTAAAGGGTAAACGACATGATTTTATAATTGTAAATGTACATGCTCCCGCAGAAGATAAAGATGACAAATCAAGGATGAGTTCTATGAAGAATTAGAATGCTTATTTGATAGCCTTTCACGATATCATATGGAAATTGTCTTAAGAGATTTTAATACAAACGTGGGGCGGGAGGATATATTCAAACAAACAATAGACATATTGAGAGCTTATGTCCGCGCGGCCATGAACCTACGGGTTCGATAGTGCCAGTGAGTGAGTAAGTAAGTAAGTAAGTAAGTAAGTGAGTAAGTAAGTGAGTAAGTAAGTCCTTTCAGAAACACGTTCCTCATTCTGCACTTCATTGAATACCTACATAATTTTAACTACTTGAAGTTTTTTTTAAAATAATTTTTATTTATTTCAGGACGATTGCTATACAAGGTACTTATTTTATTATTGTATAGTATTAAGATATGGTAGTAATCACGGACAATACGAAGAAGAGATCAAAGCCGAATAACAGCAAATCAAATGTGATTTATGCTCCATACAGCAGGCTATACAAAGTGGGACCATAAAGGAAATTATGGAAGAGTTGGATGTAGAACCCACTATCGACCATATACAAAACTACCAGAACAACTGGAAAGCCCATCTTCAACGAATACCACCTCATAGAATTCCAAAAGCCATGCTTCGTAACTACCCCAAGGCAAAAGATCGCTGGAACGTCCAAAGAAAACACTGGATGGACAATAATTCCTCTTTGAGGCCGTAAAAAGCCAAATGACCTTATATTTGCATGGATGATGATGATTTTATTATTTAAACATGTTTTTAAATTAGTAATCTACGCAAGGTAAAGTGATCCCATCACAGGCCTTAGGATATCTATGGAGTAGACGTCAGCCGGATTGTCAGCCCTGCGCGACGGCCGCCTATACCCCCAGAACAAGAACTCATTTAGACTCCACGGACATGGTGCCGCCAGAAGATTTGGGTCAGTTTAAATATCCTGACTCCATCGGGATTCGAACCCTCGACATTCCGGCTTATACCGATTGCTGGGATTCGAACCCTCGACCTTCCGGCTTACAGCGTATTGCCTTAACCAACTACGTTACGGCGTGCCCCCTTATTTAACTAGAGTATCCATAATTGTTCTTAGTGTTTATAATGTTTTATTCTTATTTGAGTTATCATCATCATCATCATCATAGTACATTCACGAATTTAGGCCATTTGTTGACCTGTTTCGGCCTCAAGAGAAACACCATCCAGAAGTCTTTTGAGTGGACGTCCTGGTCTTCTTCCTGCAGGTTGATATCTTAACATTAGTTTGGGTATTCTGTGACAGTATATTTAAAAATAGAAACATTGATATTGCAGTAACTACAGAGACTAAGAAGAAACTTAAAGGAACGAAAGAAACACAAAATTATGTACAAATATATAGCGGTGTCGACAGGAAAACCCATGGACAAGCTGGAGTAATGATTTGGATTAATATTTGAGTTATTTACTTTGGAAAAAAAAAAAAAATCCATATTAGATTTCATAGTTGCATCATGAAATTAAATAGCTACACTTTTAAAATTTAAATTTCACTCAGAAATGTATCAGAATCTGTCGGAAGAGGATTTTAAACTGTAGATCACACACTTTTTCCTTTCTTTCTTTTTTTTCTGGATACACAACAAGGAGGCCTCCACGCATGAGTTATCAGCTCAATTTAGGGCTTCCTGCTAGACTACACAAATATTTAAGACAAAGCACACCATTCACTCTCACGTATCCATCGTAGTTTAACCTCTCACCTTACAGGTATGTATAAGTGCTCCACGTCAGCCGTGCCTTACTGTAATATTTGTCGAGACAACACGAATATATAAAATAAAACATCAGTCGCACACACACTCATTCTAAGAACGGCGAATATGATGATGATTATGAATGGTCCGAGATCATTTGGGCTTTAAAGTTTTCTGACATTTGTTTTACAAGTCGGGAATATCATTACACTGGAAGCTTCTCCCGACCGGGGAACGAATCCGGGCTCGCTACGTAGAGATAGCGACGTTATGACGAGACCTCAGCAGTGGATACATTTAATCCATAAATTGTTTATATTATGATAAACGACAAAATATTAAAAAATCAGTTATTAACCCACACTATTATTATTGTTATTATTATTATTATTATTATTATTATTATTATTATTATTATTATTATTATTATCATAATCTAACGCGGGTTTTTTATCAATCCGGGTTTTTATTTTTTATATTTTTATTTATTTATTTAGCCTGGTGGAGTTAAGGTCATGTGGCCTTCTCTTCCACTCACCAGGGCAAAAATATATTACATCAGAATATAACAATTACAATGAACTCTAATTACAATAAACTCTTTAGCCTCGCAATCAAAATCTGTGTCTCAAACTGTCAAGAAATTTTAATTAGATATCTCTTATTTCAGGTTTCAAGATATTTTATTTTTCGTAAATCTACGCCAGAGGAAAAATGAAGTTATTTCAATAACTGTAACAACCCCTTATTCAATAAAGTAAGTTAATTATTTTATAATAAAAAATTGGAATAATTATTATAGTAGTAGATATTATTAAAATGAACCGAAAGTGCCTTTTTTTCGGTTCAGTTATACATCTTTGTGCTCCTCCCTACTGAAGAACATTTGTGAAGCCTGCCAATGTTCCTGTGTTCCGTGTGGTTACCCCTTCCCTTTTTACCCTTTCCTCGCGCATTTCTACTGCGCACATCCCTTCCATTCGCGAACCTGATAAATGCTTGGTTATCGCAACGGACTTCATCATTCGATCGGCTCACTAAGTGGCGTTTGGTTCTTTAGAAGGGGATTCAGTGTGTGAATCCAACTCAAGTGCACCATGAACTGGCGAGGTTAATATGGTGATTGAGAAGATGAGCTAGTGGATTATAACCGAGGAACGGTTAGATTTGATTTCGTCTAAGTAAACATGGAAGAAGGATTTCCAATAGGACTTAGACAAGTATGCGTGTGATAGTTTAAATGGTACGTTATTGTTTCTATTATATTTTGGTTATTATTTGTGCTTGATCGATGGATCAAAGATTAATTTTTGTTATGTACTCATTATTTTGTCTTTTATATAATCCACACTTATATTCTTATTAAAAGCTTATCTTTTATGTTACGCCCTTGGTATTATTTAAGAGTTATTATCATTCTCTATCCTATGACGAAGTTAGTTCAGTCCATGCAAGTTATAGTCAGTATTCATATTTATATGCATATTCAATTAGGAAAGAAAGATGAATGGTTAGCCGCCTTCTATGGGCCCGAGGCAGGCTGTTTTCTTGTGATTAACTTCATTAGATATCGTGAGCACTTTGCTAAAATACAGCATTACCATAACCCAGCGATCCCGGAAGGTAGCAGCATCGTAATCTCTCTCTGCGTGCAAATAGTTAAGCAGAGCGGGGTAATAATACGCGACAAATGGTTTGGCAGAGCGTGGTTAGTGTTCTAAAATACTCGCCACAATTGGTAGCAGAGCGTGGTTAAGGGTTTGGTTTTTTGGGGTTTAATTGCGCCCAAATGGTAGCAAGGCATTCGCTTTGTGCTTTTCATATTGAAAGATATGCTGTATTTAAGTTGAAGTTATTAAGCATTAGTTTACGTGTTTGTTTTATGTTACGTAAACATCAACTCGTCTTTCTTTATACCAGAACAGAGACTGATTTATGTATGTAATACTACGTTTGCCTATAATTGTTTACGTCTTGTGTTTATTATACTTAGTAAACATGCCTAGCTGGGTAGATATAATATCCAAAGACAAGCTTGTTCGTGAATTAAACCTGCTAGGTATAGAAGTTGAAGGTGATGTAAACATATTACGTCAGCGGCTTAAAGATCATATGAATTCTCTCTCCCAGCCTGAACAAATATTAATAAAACGTAAGTTCATTGTCGATAACGCAACTCAAGAGGATTATTTGGCAGAACAGCATAAGGATATGAGTGATCGTAGACTTAGCTCTATCAAAGATTTATCTAGTGGAACTGTCTCCAACCTTTCTTCTTTTATGGAGCAGAATAATCAGCGGATTTTCCGAGAGTTGATTGGAAAGGTAGATCCCTGTGATGGTGAAGATAAGGAATCGCTAATGGTCTTCCTCATCAAAATTAACTCGATTTTCGAATTGAAATTGGTTCCCGATGAGTATTTTGTGAACTCAATTTTGAGTTGCATCGGAGGAATCTTATTGAAAATCTGGAGTGAAGTTGTTAAGTTGAGATTCTCTTGGATGGAAAGTTTAGAACATGTGAAGTGTTCGTTGTTGCCTCCTAGATTGTTGGAAGACTTTTGGATTAGATTTGTGTCACGTCGATTCCAAATGCCTAAGGAATCTTTGTTGGAATTTATCGCCAATATACAAGGAGCTGCACTTGTGTTGAATCCTTTATTTTCTGAAGAAAAGTTAATGGATCTTATTCTGCAAAATATGTCCCCGGCTACTAGACAGCATTTGATTTTTGCTACAAGACCTCAGAATGTAGCCGAAATGTGTCTCTTAGCCAGGAAAGTGGCGGATTTTGAAATTGCTGAAAGACAGAGGGACTTTAGTGAAAGAAGTAAAACTGACAATTTAAGTAAGTCTAATACTTCGACGAATCGTCCTTCTTGGCAGTCGAAAAAGAATCTTCAATGTTGGAAATGTCAGCGGTATGGGCATCTGTCTAGAATGTCAATCTTAGTTTACGTAGTTTATTTATATATGTATATATGCTCGTTTGGGATAGTAGAATATAATACTGATGAATATAAGTGTTTGGGCTGATTGTGTCATTCTTTTCGATGTTTGAGTTACTAGAATGAGTTTCTGTATAGGTGGTTCAGGTCTTACTAATGTGACGCAAACTAAATTCTAGAAAAGAGTGAGTAGAAGTTAGTCAGCGTCCATGACCACATTGTAAAATAACATCTTAGGCAGGTCAAAATATGTAATACTATCGAGTAAATTCAAGCATGTTTGTTATAAATGAAAAGAGCTGAATGTTAAAGCTAAATACTTTGTATAATGACACATGTTAAATTAGCATATCTATGGTTCTGCTTTCCTGTTTGCGCCTGTTCTTTGTTTCAGTTACCTTTCCTTAAACATTGGCAGTTCTACAGTCTGTATGCCTGGAGTGTTCGGCAGTCGAGCGCTTGGAGGATCCGGCCGACCCCCGAGTGCCCAGCTGACCGACATAGTGGCTTTGGAACTATGGATTCCTGGAAAGCGGTGGAACGGGATTGCGATCCGGCAATCCGATGATTATCGTCACCCGAGTCTTCACCTGGAACGCCGCAATGTTGTGCTATGGCGGCTGAAGCAAATTGGAGTATATTTTTCAGCGCTGGAATAGTCTACATGAAAGCAGGTGTGGTGATCGTGATATTGGGGACGATAGAAGATTTGCTTTGAAGTTACCGCTGGAATCCAATAGTGCTTATGTTCCCCTCCCAACGTGGGATTGCTTCTCTGGACATTACTTGGAAGCCTATGGACTCTTTTCTGTTACCCGGAGGGTGTAGGGAGAGCTATTGAACCGAAAGTGCCTTTTTTTCGGTTCAGTTATACATCTTTGTGCTCCTCCCTACTGAAGAACATTTGTGAAGCCTGCCAATGTTCCTGTGTTCCGTGTGGTTACCCCTTCCCTTTTTACCCTTTCCTCGCGCATTTCTACTGCGCACATCCCTTCCATTCGCGAACCTGATAAATGCTTGGTTATCGCAACGGACTTCATCATTCGATCGGCTCACTAAGTGGCGTTTGGTTCTTTAGAAGGGGATTCAGTGTGTGAATCCAACTCAAGTGCACCATGAACTGGCGAGGTTAATATGGTGATTGAGAAGATGATGTAGTGGATTATAACCGAGGAACGGTTAGATTTGATTTCGTCTAAGTAAACATGGAAGAAGGATTTCCAATAGGACTTAGACAAGTATGCGTGTGATAGTTTAAATGGTACGTTATTGTTCTGTTATATTTTGGTTATTATTTGTGCTTGATCGATGGATCAAAGATTAATTTTTGTTATGTACTCATTATTTTGTCTTTTATATAATCCACACTTATATTCTTATTAAAAGCTTATCTTTTATGTTACGCCCTTGGTATTATTTAAGAGTTATTATCATTCTCTATCCTATGACGAAGTTAGTTCAGTCCATGCAAGTTATAGTCAGTATTCATATTTATATGCATATTCAATTAGGAAAGAAAGATGAATGGTTAGCCGCCTTCTATGGGCCCGAGGCAGGCTGTTTTCTTGTGATTAACTTCATTAGATATCGTGAGCACTTTGCTAAAATACAGCATTACCATAACCCAGCGATCCCGGAAGGTAGCAGCATCGTAATCTCTCTCTGCGTGCAAATAGTTAAGCAGAGCGGGGTAATAATACGCGACAAATGGTTTGGCAGAGCGTGGTTAGTGTTCTAAAATACTCGCCACAAAAAAGTAAATCCAAAGAAGCCATACTTACGAACATTTATTCTATAAAAGAATCGGATGCACGATAAAGTATAGTCCCTCCAAACTGGAATATCAGGTATTCGAGTCCTGAAGACATCAGAATTTTAAAACTGCCGCAAACCTTTTGGCGTCACTAAGGTCTTAGGGTCGGCTTAGCCTCTGAAAATGAGCACCAAGCATTTGTTTTGGGGGTAAAAGAGGCTGTCATTCAGAACTAACAACCTGGATAACTTCGTACTATATATAGTGCAGATCTGCCTTATGTAGCCGCATTTGTGGAGTCAAAGGTGTATGGTGCGGTAAGAGGGGAGGGAGAGTTGCAGGTATTGCCAGCAACTACCCTCAGTTTTGAAAACATAATAGTCATTATCACTGAATTGTTGTATCTACTAGTTCTGTGTTAGTGAATACTTTTGTTTTCTCATAAGTTTAGAGCGTTCATTATAGGATAGTGTTGTTTTTATAACAATTTATGTTATTGTCATCATTAATAAGAAAATGTTTTTGCATGACTACTAGATCCTTCCTCCACTCGTCCATGTTCCGTCCTGCCAGTGCCTTAGGACTCACCAAGACGGCTACAGTTACCAGAACTGGACTATAGGTGGGAGTCTTAACCTTCTACTACCCCAAGGGCATCCTAACGCTTAAAGTGGAATTACGCAATATTCAAGTAGGAAGGGGGTTATTCAGTATTGTATGCGAATATCAGGGGTTGCCGCACACTTGGCACCTTTAAGTCACGCTTATACAGTTACCTGTTGCCTAATAATTAATTTTTCTTTATTTATTTATTTATTTATTTAAATTTATACTAAGTCATTAATAATCTTTTCTCGTTTTTTATATATCTTGTACATTTATATATTTAATTCGTTAAATTTAGAGTAAATCAAAATACATTATAAATATTACTTGTATTGTATTAATAACATGTAATCGTTTATGTATATTGTAATTTAGATGTACAACTATTTTTTTTTGTATTTTTTAAAACCTGGTTGAGTGGCAGAGAAGGCCTTAACTCTGCCAGGTAAAATAAAGCTATTATTATTATTATTATTATTATTATTATTATTATTATTATTATTATAGGCATAATTAATTTATAGCTGTTTTATTTATTTGTTGTATTGGTAAAATCCGTAAATTAATTAATGTTGTGATGTTTTGGTTTGTTTGTTATAATTACTGTTTAGTTGTGCTGGAGAGTCATCGTTACAATGTGAAGTGGTTCATATGAAAATTACCTTTTTAAATTTTGAAGTGGGCTGCATGTGAATTTAATATTTTAGATGTAAAAAAAACTAATATAGCCTATATATATATATTAGGACATTCGATAAGTAATGTAATTAAGTAAGCGATCCTAGTGGTGATCATTGTAATCTTGTAGTACGTTGTTCAGCAGACTTTGTACAAATCTGTGATACTGATAGTCTCAAAATAGCAATATTTTGTGAATACATTCACTTTCTCACATGTAGTAAATAATACCGCCCTAAAAAGATGTTCAGTAGAATTTGTTTAAAAGGTGGAATTGGGAAGTACTCGAACATCCACCACATTCGCCAGGCACGAGCCATTGTGATTATAACTTATTCACAAAGTTCAACGAACTTCTACGAGGAATTAGATTTCAATCAAGAGTTGATAACCAGGAAGTTTTAGATCGTTCATGAGAGATATATCCAGAAATTGTGTGGCACATGGAGTGCGCCGTCTTCCAAGAATTTGGCAACATATAGTTGACCTAACAAGAGACTATAATGTCAAAAGTAACTAGAATAAAATGTTTGTGATGTTATAAAAGTGTTGCCATTACTTATCGAATGCCTAATATATCAATAAATCTTACATAACATAAAACGTGATGGCATGGCAGGCCTAGAAGGCCCTTGGCCTAAAAACCGGCTACTGTCTCATATGCACGTATGTTAATCACGATGTGGACGATATCCAGCCTGAAAAAGGGTTACATATGGTCAGCATGTGAGGTCCAGAAGCCGTTATAGGGTTTCCTCAACCTGTAGCCGCTACGCAATACAGGTACCGTACCAAATTCCTCGCGATGCTGAGTGGGCACGGGTCCCATATTGGCCGAAATTCTATGAGAACATTTGTTCCCTATGGAGGCTCGAACCGACTGAAGTTCCATAGCTCTACAGCAAGGCATGCTGCCTTAAACTGTTTGGCTATTGCCCGGGACATAAACATTTTTTTCCATCTCTTGCGACATCTACCGACATATTTCGGTATTACATTCTACATCGTTAAGTTTCGTGATTTTTTGAACATATTTCTTTACTTAACATTCAGAATATCCATAGTTACATGGTTGTCTTACCTTAAGTTACATTAAGAGGTTGGGTACCTTCCATTACATCATAATATAAAAGTTATCTTAAATTTCAGATCGTCTGCATCGTTCGAATTTATTTTAATTTAATTTTGATTTTTTTTAAATTAAATTATACATTTCACGTACCCTTACTTTAAGGGAGGAAAAGGATATTGCGAGTATTTGAGAATTAAGTCTTCGGAAAATGTTTGGACCAAAGAGAGACGAAGAGGCAGATGAATGGAGAAGACTACGTAACAATAAACAGCTGTTTATAGGAAGCCAGATATAATAAGAACACTTCAAGTCTCGTAGACTGAGATGGACAGGATATGTGGCACGAATTTGGAATGAAAGACGTGCATGGAATCTCCTTATAGGAAATCCAGAGGGTAAAATGCCCAGTCGGCAGACCAAGAATGAGATGGGAAGACAATATTAACCATGATTTGAAGGAAGTAAATTATACAGGGGATGATTAGAACACATTAGCTCAGGATAGGGATGTATAAAGAGCTTATGTCCGCGCTGCCATGAAACTACAGGTTTGATAGTGCCAGAGAGTATTTCAACTGGCAGAATTAAGGCTATAAAACCTTATTTCCACCCAACCAGAGAAAAATATTAAGCACAGAAAATATTTACACTAGAACATAACGTGTACAATTATTATAAGTAAAAATGTATACAAATTAAACTAAATTTATTATTGTCCATTCATTAATTTAATCAGTCCTTTGTTCAGGACTTTCTTACTGAAAAGGAAGTAACCATCTACCGGATGTTCGGAAATTAATACCGGTACTACAAACTTCTAGGGCTAGTAGAGGAAACTGATTGGACGATATTTTGAATGGTAACCCATGTCCGGAAACGTACCGTTTACATGCTGCAGCCATTGAAATGTGTCGGATTTGCCAGTCTTGTTTTATAACCGGATATGCAGTACGTGACGTCAAAAGATCGCCTGATCAAAGATGGATAGGCGGGGGCGGTCCTATTGCATGGCCCCTACCATCGACGGATGTAACAGCATTGGACTATTTCTTGTGGGGTCGTATGAAGAGTATGGTGTAGGAGAATCCTGTTAAGACCGAGAAAGAACTGCTAGCACGAATTATGGTCGCTGCACAAGATATTAACGGGACACCAGGTGTGATGGAATGAGTGTATCTGAACATGATCGTCGTACAATGTCATCTAATTAGTGACGCGCATGAATGGAGTAATGAGATTCCCTCTGTCCCTATCTGTTGGTGGTCGTCACATCGGGCCATTTGACGTCATGTACTGCCTATCCGGTTGCAAAACAACATCGGTAAATCAGACACATTGTATTGGCTCTAGCGTGAAAACGGCACGTTTCTGTACATGGGTTTGTATTCAAAATATTGTCTACTTAGTCCCCTCTACTAGCCCCTAGAAGTTCTTCTTCTTCTTCACTTCACGGGATAGGCAAATTGCCTGTTCCGCCTCACAGCTGTTCTGTCCATTTTTTCACTGGTCTTCCTACATTCCCTGAACCTCTTGGCTTGTAGTTAAATGCCACTTTTTGTAATCTTGTTACATTCGTTCTTTCTACATGTCTAAACTACTTATCTCTGTACACCTTGATTTTATCATTCACTGGATATATATTTAACTCTGTTCTTATATCTTCATTCTTTATCCAATCCAATCTTGTGCAGCCTTTTATTCTTCTAAGGAAGATCATTTCTACGCTTTGCATTCTACTTTGTAATTTTTTTGTCATTACCCAAGTTTCACTCCCATACAATAATGCAAGAACTGCCAATAGTTTATAAAACTCGAATCTAGTATCTCTTCTTGTTTTGTTCTATAATGTTTTATATATAGTTCCGTATATCATTTGAAACTTCGACAGTTTCAAATTTATGAATCTTTCAGTTTTGTGTCGATAGTAAAATTACAACCCAAATAATTAAAATATGTTACTTGTTCCAGAGGTTTGTTGTCTATCATGATTTTTGATCTTGTATGTTCATTTTCCTAAAATGTCATTATTTCTGTAATTAGTTTATAATATGAATTTTCGAACAACCTGTATTGTCCATGTATATAGGTTATTCTCTTGAAACGAAATCTACTGTAATACTCTAATAATACCTAACTGCGTAATGAAACATAATACAACAGCAAATTAATTCCATTTTTATTCTAGCAATCTGTGCCTTAATGAGGTCTTCATAAAGAAGCTTATATTGTGGATCATACTTGATAGCTCAGCTAGTGGCCACAATCCTGGCGCTAGATTATATAGTTCTGATGAAGAAATATGGCGCCAACATGCTGGGTCACTGTTCCTCAGTTTCCAGAACCCATTCTCTATTATTTTAGAATTTCTGTGACATTATGGATGAGACGGATACCATGGAATAGCACCCAATTACGTCTTCCATTGATGCATCACATAAAAGCATCTCTTCATATGAATCATTACTTCATAATGTGCAGCGATAATTTTTTATGAGTATTTTTTATATAGAGATGAGCCCGTGACGATTTTTATGTATCTCTCTTATAAGTTTGTAATAATGGAGAAACAGACTTTCTTGCATCTCTCATTTATTATCAGAACTTGTTATAAACCTGTGAAAATTTACAATATTTTTACTTCATGGCTATTCGATTCTAACATCTCAGAAATGCAAAATAATAATCCATCCATAGTAATTCTGCCCGAAGGCAGGTCCTTCACTGCAATCATAGCATTTTCATGCTATGCTTGCAGCTTTACTAGGGAATTGTGTAGGTGTGGTACCTTCCCGCTGCTTTCCACACCGGTGAAGGATGATGATGACAATGATAATAGTAAGGATGATGGCCATATGATTTCGGGGACCGTTTGGGCCATAACATTTTCCTGACATTTGTCTTACAGGTGAGGAAAAACCCCGATAAAAACCTCACCCAGAAAAACTGCCCCGACCGGGGATCGAACCCGTGCCCGCTGCGTGACAAGGCAGCACGCTACCTCGAGACCACAGCGGTGGACAATATAATAATAATAATAATAATAATAATAATAATAATAATAATAATAATAATAATAATAATAATAATAATAATAATAATAATAATAATAATAATAATTTAATAATAATAATGATTATTTTAGCTGGCAGACTTAAGGCCATAAAGCCTTCTCTTCCACTCAACCAGCGAATAGTAAAATTATACAAAAATTACGTACATATTACAATTTTAAGATATTAAAATACAGACTAAACAAAATACAATAATAATAATAATAATAATAATCATAATCATAATATTATTATAACAATAACAATAATCTTGTCTTGTATCTTGTAAGCCATTGTTTCCATCAACGAGATTTAAGCGCTCTCCCCCCTATAGGGAAGAAATTGAACCATACTAATTTAGTTACACTTGTTTTCGTAGAGATGTCAATGGAATGGCCCGTGGTCAACGTTCTGCCTCATACTGACATCCAGGAAACCAACGTACTAGGACGGGAAAATTCGGTAAATTTTGCTTAGAGGCCATTTTATTCAGGCTTAAGAATCTCTTTCGAGCCTGAAAATCTTCAGATCTGGGCCACTGCTTAAAGTCCCTCCCGGAGGACTTGCTCCTTGGATTTTTCCATCCTAAAAAAAAATCCATCGATTCCGGCCGGATTTGAACCCGGGACCAGAGGCAAGGATCATAATCACTAGTTCACCGTGGCCGAGTTAATAATAATAATAATAATAATAATAATAATAATAATAATAATAATAATAATAATAATAATAATAATAAATAATTCAATAGTGCGAAGTACTGTCACATATGGAGCTGAAGTATGGAAATTCAACAGAAAATTAGAACATAAACTTATGTCGATGGAACTGGATTTCTTGTGGAGAGCAGAAAAATGTTCAAAATTGGATAAAATAAGAAATAAAGTCGTACCAGAAAATGAATATTAAATATTCAATAATACATTGTATAAGATGGAAGTAATTAAATTGATGTGGGCATATGCGACGAATGCAAGAAGAAAACCATTGGCATATTGTCCACCTGGAAGAGTATTATAATGATATTGTGAAAAAATGATCCATTATTGGAACTGTGTTAAAATAACATTATTGGAAAATGTTAAATAACACCTGGAAGAAGAGAGATAGAAGACCTCGAATCGAAACTCGTGGATGCAAGAAATATGAATTGGAATGAGAACAAGTGGACTGGAGGACATGGAGTGGATGGACAGAGAGACTGGAGTTGAGAAAATAAAACTTTAGGCACGGAAAGATGTGTAAACATTGATAAAGAAAATGTGTATAAATACAAATTATTATATTTACAATAATAATCTTAAACATAAATTTTCCTTAATGTGAAAGTTTTTCTTCAACTAAACAATATAGTAGGCCTATACGTATCTCGGTCATTGGGTTGTTTGTATTAACCCATAAATTGGCAATATATCTTATAAGATACATAGGTTTAATTTATCTAATATTGTTAATAGAAATGGAGCAGAGAAATGAGCGAATGAAATTACTTAAATTTGTGTCAAATTATGCAATATACAATAATAACTTAAAGTTATACATGATTTTATTATCACTGCGGTCCGACACATTTAAATAACTTGCAAGAGAATTTAGTATAATTAAACTTACTTACTTTCTCACTGGTACTATCGAACCCGTAGGTTCATGGCCGCCCGGACATAAGCTCTCCATACATCCCCATCCTGAGCTAATGCCTTTCAATCATTCCCTGTATAATTTACTTCCCTCAAATCATAGTTAATGTTATTTTCCCACCTCATTCTTGGTCTACCAACTGGGCGTTTTCCCTCTGGCTTTCCTACAAGAAGCTTCCATGCAAGTCTTTCATTCCCCATACGTGCAACATGTCTTGCCCATTGCAGTCTACGAGACTTAACTGTTCTTATTATATCTGGCTTCCTATAAAGACCATATAGTTCATTGTTAAGTAGTCTTCTCCATTCATTTGTATGTTCATCTCTCTTTGGTCCAAAAATGTTCCTAAGCACTTTATTCTCAAATACTTGTAATCTCCTTTCCTCCCTTAAAGTAAGAGTCCATGTTTCGCATCCATATAATATAACTGGTAGAATAATAGTTTTATATATTTTCAGTTTAACGTTTTTTGAAAGGGGTTGGGACATCAAGAGTCTCTGCAATGCAAGTATAATTAAACACTAAAATTAAATGTAATTAAACACTAGGTTAAACATAATTAAACATAATAAGACACTAAATTAAATATAATTAAACATAAGTTAAACATAATTAAACATAATAAGACACTAAATTAAATACATAATTAAACACTAGGTCAAACATAATTAAACATAATAAGACACTTAATTAAATATAATTAAACACTAGGTTAAACATAATAAAACACCAAAATTATCATTTACAATATATTGTGATTTAATCTATATTTAACGAACGAAATATAAAATACACAAGAAACAAAAATGAGAAAAAATACTAATGACATGATTGAATAAATTTAGTTTTCGAAAAAGTAATATTACTTAACAAGTGATTATATAAACTTGATTTAAAAGTGCTTTTTAAATGAACTAAACTTTATTTGAAACAATATAAAACAATAAATACGTTCTTGCCGCCATTTTATGACTGATTGATGTAACGACTACTGTAGTTTCAACTAATAACCATTGCTCACACCGTTAACGTTAGTCAATTGTATATAATTCCAACAAATATGTTATTTTTTACTATTA
The DNA here is from genome assembly GCA_030220185.1 of Diploptera punctata. Classification (NCBI taxonomy): domain Eukaryota; kingdom Metazoa; phylum Arthropoda; class Insecta; order Blattodea; family Blaberidae; genus Diploptera; species Diploptera punctata. The sequence continues at coordinate 390,780 of JASPKZ010007390.1, forward strand.
TATATTATTTTTAAAACACCATCACACAAAAAATATACAACGGACGTTTATGAAGTGTTTTACTGAATCTTGGACATTAAAAACCTCGCTACCGTTCGGTTTAGAAAAAGAATCCTAGCTTCTGTAAAAACCAATTACCAACCTCGCATCGTGACATATTATTATTATTATTATTATTATTATTATTATTATTATTATTATTATTATTATTATTATTATTATTATTATTATTATTAAGAGGTTTTTATTCTTTTATATGACAATAACTAACAATGAAATATTTAGATTTTTAATTTAAAGTTATATTTAGGTATGAAAAGAACTTTAAAATACAAAATTATTAACTTTAACTTTAATATTTAGGTAATGTTTAAGTCCTTCTTTAACTCTTTGATATTTTTAGACAAATAATCGCAATTAAAAGAGCTTGGTTAACTATATCCCGCAAGCCAGAAACTTTGGCCCTCATGGTGATGAACGGGTGTAGACAAACATTCCAAATAATGATTTTTTTATATAAATATTGGATTAAAAACATCACCTAGCATTTCAAAAATACCTTTTAATTCAATTTGTCTTACTTCCGCACGTAACAGAGAGCTCATACAAATGTGAAATTATAATATGAAAAGAGTAATTAGGATATAATTTACGAAGAGCATAGTATGTGTGATAATCTATTTGTTTTCGAGGGAGGAGCATTCTCATCCTGTATATGGTACGTGCCACATCTCTACTCGCGGGAGTTACGGACGTCGCGAGACTCTAGTTTCTTCCACAACTTGACGAAAACGGATCCGTATAATCATGAGATTCAGCCCTCAAGTCACGATCAACGCAACTGCGTGGGAAACCAACAAACATAATCCAAATCAGACTTTATATGCATATCAACTCGCACTTCCTCAAACCTTGTTCTCTAATAATTGTGTCAATAAGCTATATACATCCAAATGGATTTCAGTATCAGAAATTATCTTTGGGAGAATTTCAATCCCAATGCATTCGAGCTGTACAAACTAACATCAAATTGTCAACATAGTCATTATTGGTATACTATCATTATTATTATCATTATTATTATTATCATTATCATTATTATCATTATTATTATTATCATTATTATTATTATCATTATTATTATTATCATTATTATTATTATTATTATCATTATTATTATTATTATCATTATTATTATTATCATTATTGTTATTATCATTATTATTATTATCATTATTATTATTATCATTATTATTATTATCATTATTATTGCTATATTATTATTATTATTATTATTATTATTATTATTATTATTATCGCTATATTATTATTGCTATATTATTATTATTATTATTATTATTATTATTATTATTATCGCTATATTATTATTATCGCTATATTATTATTATTATTATTATTATTATTATTATTATTATTATTATTATCATCATCATCATCATTACTATTGAATATTTAAGCACGTCAATTTGAAGAATTTCTTCTCTAACGGTAAATACGGGGTGAATCATAAATATGGCTATACGTTTGATCGCGTTGTGTGATGAAAATATTACCATTACAGGAAATATGAAATTACCGTTGGAAAGGGAATTATTCAAATTACAACAATGGAATAAAACAAAACAGTGTAGAACTCACGTCATTAGTCAAAATGGTGTTGAATATACAACAGCAAATTACAATTGCTGCATGGGCAATAACGTATGCTAATGATCGTGAGGCCGCAAGACGGGCAAGACGTGAGTTTAACGTAGCATTGCAGCCGTCGACTGTGGGGAAGTGGAGAAAACGACTGCTGGAAACGGGAAGAATACGGAAAATCAAATCTTCTGGAAGATTTCGCATTAGCACGGATGTAGAAACAACGAAGAGAATTGTGGAGGCGTTCGACGTTAGCCCACAAAAATTAATCCGCCAAGCTGCATGTGAGCAGTGATATGGTTTGTTTTGTTTTGTTCTATTGTTGTAGTTTGAAGGATGCACTTATCTGCCAAAATAGTTAATAATATTCAGTAATTAAAAATTATTTCTCATACTTGGTCCTTTCCCTTTCCAATGATATCATATTTCCTTTAATAATAATATTTTCGTCACAAAATGCGATCAAACGTATAGCAATATATCTGAATCACTGTGTACATGAAAACTGTGTTTAAGGTTAACAGTTCTATTATATTGGGTTTCCACGAGGGTCCCAGCATTCCATTAAAAATCTTGAGATATTAAAAATCATTCGTATAAAAACAATTTATACTTCATAGTTTGTCGATTGACGTGTTTATAGATCACTAACTAGTACCCGCACGCGCTGCTACGTCTAAATAAATTTAAATTAATATGCTTTTATGTTTAGTTGAATGAGTAAAAGCAAAAATTACTATACATTTATATTTTTTAGATATCCCCTGGCTGTTTATCCGGTATTGCCCGAGAATCTACTTATCTCGATCTTCTTGGCATAAATGAGCTAAAAGACAAAATTCGTTATTGTGAGTTATCTGTAAAAGAATACCCGCCATGTGCTGCTAATGCTTACACAGGAATCTACGTACTTGTCTCGATCTTCTTGCATCACTGAAAGACAAAAATGATTATTGTTAGTTATCCGTAAGAGATAAACATATTCTGTTGCCGACTTTTTTGTAGAGCTTTTTGAGATATTCAATTTTGCGTACATTAATTTTATGTACTTGTTTAAGCGTCAAAACAGCTACTTTTTTCACGTTTTCCATTACAAAGGGCGATTTTTAAGGGTGTAGGAGTTGAGTATCACAGCTCTGATATAGCCTATGTTCATCCCAGGAATCTCCTGAACATTTTGTAAAAAAGCCCCATCACAATCGGATCAACGGTATGGCCGCGCATAAAGTACAAACAAACAAACAAACAATAATTTTTATAGGCCTATATAAGATTTTACCGCAGAGCGTTGGCCTGGATGCAATACTTGGAGGTAGATTTTACGTAGTTTTATAATATTTTAATATCCCCATCTCGTATCCAACTCAGAATCGGGTCGAGGGATGAGATAAGATGAAGCCCCTTATATAGAGGTCTGTGAATGACAAGGGTGCTGGCCGACCACGTCTAACGCACCATCGCAGGGGCAGATGAAAGAAATGAAACGAAATGGATTAGATGAGTACGGAGAAATGGTGGAATGAAATTGTGGCAGGGGAAAACGGGAGAAAACCCCGAGAAAAACCTGCCCATGCTCCCTTCGTCCACCATGAAACCGACATGGAGTGACCGAGACTCGATCTCGGGGCCCTAGCGGTGAGAGGCGAGCGTCTAACCGATTGCGCCATGGAGCCACCTCACCTAGTTTCATAGAATACGTGAATTTAAAATTTCTTAATTAAAATGGACAAAATATATATTCTAGGTTTGGATTTATTTTTAAACAGCCTGTGAATATGACAATGTGTTTCCTTTTTCGTAACAATTTTTCACCCCTCATTATTAATAACCCAATAAATTTTATCTTGAATTGTTTAAACTGACAATCTGAATCGTACCGCTATAGGCCTATATATATTTTAAAAAATATTTCATTTCAAATGAGAGCGAACCGCGATATCAGGAAGCTCATATTTTCGACTCCTATGTATTCCGAATCGGTAGGGGCGATAGCTAGGGATTTACGTATGTCATATATTGACTGGCCGTTTTACAACCGAGCCTAGTGAGGGGTAGGTCTGAATGAGAAAGAATCTCAGTAATGACAACTAAAACGAAAGTTATACCAACTGAAAGTTACGAGGGCTTCCAACCACAACAGAATGGCGTCGTTCAAATCCACGGATATCTGAAAGTGAGGAGGGGATGACACATTCGATATAGTTCGAAAAAAAAATACACATTTCACAATGGAGAAAGGAAGCAAGCATAGAAACAATGTAACAAAAGATAAATTATTCCAAGGCGAAAATAATGGTTATGTAAATATTTTTTTTTTATCAGACATAACATTTAAGTTTCGAGGCAATGACTAATGTTTTTTTATGTATAAAACTCAGATAAGCACTCCAGAACGGGTTTATTTATCACACCCAAATTCATGGGAAATTAAAAAAGAAACATACGTATTAAATAAAATTACATTAAAAACCAACACTCGTTATGGGATTATTATTATTTTTTTATTATTATTATCATCATCATCATCATCATCAACAGTAATAAGAGGTTATTTTGTCTAATGAAAAACACACCTCGCGTTGGATTTGGAGTAACTATTAGCGAATAATACATCAGAAGCTAAAAATAATTACTTCTTCTTCTTCTTCTTCTTCCTTCCAAGTATTAGGCCAAGGCCTGTTACGATCCTATAGAAAATTTTCCCTCCAGCGTTTCACAGGACGGCCCAGTGATCTTCGTCCTCTTGGTATATAATTATAAATAGCTTTGGGGATCCGATTTGAACTCATTCTTTCAAGATGGTGTTTCCAATTTAGTTGGTACTGTTTAATATATTCCAAAATTGGCGTAGTCTTCAATTCTTTTAAGATATCGGTGTTCCTTTTCCGATCCCATCTGGTGTAACCCGCTGTTCTGCGCATGAATCTCATTTCACAAATAAATATAATTACAATAAACATAATTACAATATTTAATATTTACCAAATGTGAGGTTATATATTCCGATCTTACTTCCGGGCGATTTCTAAGCCCGCTGTATAGTTATAAATAGGCATATCTTCAGTGTTAAATCTCTTTGAGCTTGGGAAAATCAACAACAATTGTATGAGAAATAACTATTAACAATAATGCAGATTCATTATATAACATTTAATACATTTTTAGAGCAATTGAACTAACCTTTTTTTTTGGTAATTTTGAAGTTGTTTTCTTTTGGCAATTCTTGCTGTACCATATCGATCGTATATTGTTCAATCGATATTCTTGTCAAAAAAGTAATTTGCGGAGATATTGCTCATTACGAACAGGAAGACGCAATTTTATCAACAGGAAGAGGCAAAATTATCGGTCTATGAGGTAGTCAATATAATTATTATTATCAATATCATTATTACAATTATTATCATTATGCCTATCATTATTATAACTAACATGATCATTATTATCATTATGAATATTATTATTACCAATACATGACTTTAAAAAATCATGAATATTATGTCGTCAAAAAACTAAGATTCTTGCGATTTGTCGCTTACTCACGCGTCCTATTCCTTCTATAAACATCCCAGGTCTTCAAATGAGAAAAATATGGCAACGACTCCCTTCTACAGCAATTGGATATGGCTTATGATACATGGCGTGAAGTGAAGTAAAAGGTACGACCAGAATAAATTCTCGCTTATAGTATTGGTATATATTGTCTGCAGTCTGTTACCCATTCTGAGAAAAGGATGAGAATTGGTGATAAGAATCCTTATGACAACCAAAGGTAAAATGAAAGTAAGGGGGGTAGGGGAGAGTGTGTTACACGAAATCGTGACTGGGAAGTCAGTAACATTAGGGTGGGTGTGGAGGAAGGTGCACGGATGGTCCGAGGAAACAAGAGACTTTTGGAGGGTAGGGGAGGGAGTATTACTGCCTGGGATATGAAGTGTTGCACAGCTGGCCATGACGTTAGGAGCTCCAGAAGGTGCCAAGACGGACGAGGTGTCGGCCCATACTGTGAGAAGAATCGGAATCACCCGTTATCAAGTCTTGTTACTCCTGCAAGAAGAAGGAACGAAAGAGGAGGAGAAACTCTAACAGCTTCTACCAGGAGTCCTATATACTGGGTGCTTCCGAATTTAAGTTCAAACACACATCGCAGCAAATTTTACGTAAACGTGCTTTCGAGAAAATCAGGAAAAAAATCCCCATCTTTGAAAAAGTCTTAATGTTAATAAACTTTTTTGTAGTGAAAAGTATTATTGATTCATCGTAATTTATTAAGAATAAGAATAAATTATATTCTCAAATAAATGTTGTACACGGTATTGACACCTAAAAGAGCAAGTGCTCGTGTTCGGGTGAAGATCAGTTCGTATAGAATAAATACATTACAAAGTTTTAGTTAAAGAGAGAGGGAAAGCAAAATATATAAATTTAGCAGACAGTTTCAAGACATAAAATAAATTCAGACACTTAAAGAAATAATACAAGAGGAAATAATATAAAAAACTTTGGAGCCTTTTTTATATTAATTAAACATGTTCCATCAGTCGCAGTAATACATAAAATATATTCCGATTGAGGGTCTTTCCACTTTTCAGCGATTGCCCTTTTACCAGCCGGCTGCTGGCCCTTCACATCCATATGTGTCAATCACAGAGGTAGATGATCAACAGCCAGTGTAGGGGTGACATGTGGTTAGCATGTCGAGTCCCCCAGCCGTTATAGCTGGTTCCACAACCTGGAGCCGCTACTTATTGTAGCTACCCAATTGCCTCACGATGCTGGGTGGGCACCGGTCTCATACTGGCCGAAATACCATGAGAAAATTTCTTCCCCCATGGAGACTCGAACCAGCGCAAGTCCCGTAGCTCTGCGCCAAGGCTTCCTACCTCAACCGCTCCTAAGTAAATTTTACATATATTAAATCTACGACATGCGAATGCATAGACTAGATTATGTGAATAATAGACAAGAAGTGAATCGAGGTATGTAGGATCTTAAATAAGAGAATTAGACAGTGCGATTTTATTCTCTCTTTTAGATGTAGCCATGACAATTCGTGGAATAATGGAGAAATATGATCGTATTTTCGAACATTAAATATGAATCTGATACACATATTATGGACACGCTGCAATTTGTGGCCTTTTAACTTGAAGTTTGGCGAGAGACAAAAACTGTATTCTGCACAAATACGTTTGTTCTGAAAATCAATTGGACCTAAGAACTAAAGCTTTCATTTTTATATTATTTGGGAGCAATACAGGACGCTTCCTTAATATGCACATTCCTTCCGTTTGCATTCTTTCTGTCGGTCAATATTACTAGCCCACCAGAACCGTCTACATGATGACACACATATGATACCCATTTCCGGTAGAGGGTGAGTCGATCTCAGGACCATGGAGCCGCTAGAAGATTTAGGCCAGGAATGAACTTAATATCTAACACAATTTTGAAACTCTGCTTGTGTTGAAATTTAAATAACTGATACATAGTTTGTCTTACATGTTAGAGCACGATAATCAAACTAAGTAGAATGTGGAAACGGTACCAGGTGTTATGTACGATTTAATTATTAAATATATCTCTCCTGAAGGCTGAATATATATGGTTCGTGAATATTTAATATTAATAACACTCTATGTCAGACACAAAGGCCAAAGTGTCAGCGTTAAATGCGTAGTAGCTGTAACCAACATGAGGTACTGCGCTTTGAAAATTTCATTAAATCACTGCGTAACATCTGCGGTACACTACTTTATATGGGCTATTGTATCAATCTGGTAATCTTTTTTTTTACTCCTTTCTCGTGTAATATGTGTACAAGCTGTCATGATAAAAATATAATTCTAATTCTGTTAGAGTTGCTTTCGTTTCTACACAATATCACTTCAGATTACTAGAAATTATTATTAATTTCACTTTTATGGAGAATATTATTTTATAAAAACAGTTATGAAGCAATGGCCAATCTCATGGACTTATGGTCAGACCTTCTAACTACAGATCATGAGGTCCTGAGTGCAATTTCTGCTCAGACCACGAAATTGTTTCCCGAAAAGATATTATTCTTGTCGTCGCCCATAGTCGGAATTTAAGTTAAGTTTAAGAATACTCCTCATACCTTGTTATAATCTATATATTTTAATCTGGGTGACGTAACTCCACCTTCCAGGCGCATTAACCCCAGAACTGCGTTACAATTCTGCCAATGCCAGGATAGAATGTCAGATATGTCGTAACACAATCTGATGGCAATGAAAAAAAAATATATGCAATCATTTTTAAATTACCAAGTAAACATTTATGTAATATTTTCCCATGTGTGAAATTATATTGTGAAGTATTGGGTGCGAAACATGGACTCTTACTTTAAGGGAGGCAAGGAGATTACAAGTATTTGAGAATAAAGTACTTAGAAAATTTTTTGGACCAAAGAGTGATGAACAGACAAATGAATGGAGAAGACTACATAACAATGAACTACATGGTCTTTATAGGAAGCCAGATATAATAAGAACAGTTAAGTCTCATAGACTGAGATGAGTAGGGCATGTTGCACGTATGGGGAATGAAAGACTTGCATAGAAACTTCTTGTAGGAAAGCCAGAGGGAGGGCGCCCAGTTGGTAGACCAAGAATGAGGTGGGAGAATAACATTAACTATGATTTGAGGGAAGTAGATTATACAGGGAATGATTGGAGGGCATTGGCTCGAGATAGGGATGTATGGAGAGCTTATGTCCGCGCGGCCATGAACCTACGGGTTCGAGAGTGCCAGTGAGTAAGTAAGTAAGTATTCTGTGTCAAGAGAAAGTACTACGAGGACCTCAAATAAAGAACGGAAACGTGCACGACATTTATCCTCATTATTTAACTCATGCCCCAAACGGTAGTCAACGACCAATCAGGTTTCAATGAATTTTGTTTTACAACCAATGACAGTCGTGTTTTACAATGTTCTTTATCGATTTATCTTTCTCAGCTCCTACTTTTATGATAAAGAAAGCTCATCCTTTTAATAATCTGAACAGCTCAGACCATTATTTTTCTCCGACAAATACCTTGAATACAGCCAGATTCCTTGATTTTACTGAGTTGTTTTAAAATATAAATACAAATTAATAACCTATAATGTTGTTTATAATATACAGTTTGATGTGTTTCATTATTTATCCACTAGCGTGCATTCTTACAACATTGCGATCCTATTTGGCAATAAATACTATGATCAAGTCGCAGTGAATATACATAACCTCACATTTCTGATTTGTTTTCAAACATCGCCGTTTACATTAAATGTGTAGATATTTTAAACTACCGGTGTATTTAAATAATTACTTTTGAGTAAACGGCTTAATTTTATTCTATAAATAGTCCTAACAAATGCTATTTTTGATTTCCAAATCCTCTTGATAAATTCACTCGTCACTTCGTGACTCGTAAATTTATCGATAATTTGGAATTACTCGTGACATTACTTATAATAATTTCTTATTCATTTAGCAGTTGAAAGCAGTAAACAAATTAATTTCAATTATTTAAAAGCAATAACGGTTTTTTGTTCGTTATAAAAATAAATAGATCACCAGGACCTATATAACATGTATTACATTTTAAAGTATTCTCACGTAAATCAATTTATATTTTAAAAATGTTAATGACAATTTTACTTAGTCGACTATCGAGTAATGTGGTCACACACCGGCCTCAGGAGGTCCTTGGAGTATTAGGAGGGAAAGGCTCCTATTGTCTCAAATAGGCCTTTGGAGGCACTTGGGATAGTAATAAGTTAAAACTCCTACTTATGTAGACAATGGATACGGGATGTCAGCTGGGTTCTCAGTTCTCCATAATGGCCGTCTTTATTTTCAGAGCATGATATATTAGGCTATATCTTGATTTCCGTCAGAGCCAGGGCCCGACTTCAGGACTTTTGCTACCAATAATTTGAAAGACAGTCCTCATGACTTCCTTTTTTGGGGGGGAGGGAATAAAACTTGCTTCTTTCATCCTATTGTTATACTTTTTCTTAAATTAAAAAATAAAAGACTTGACCTTAATACCTTAATAGTAGCCCTATATCCAAACTGAATAAGATTGCGACTTATGATTAAAAAATTACTGTTTACTATACTGTACAGTTTTTATTTTTGCTTATATGATTCCACTCAATAAATAGTAATAATAATAATAATAATAATAATAATAATAATAATAATAATAATAATAATAATAATAATAATAATACAAGGACTACTGACCATTAATTTGAAAAGGTTTTTCTCATAATATGTTTTAGTACAGAACTTGCTTCCTTCATCCTATTTTTCTGCATTTAATACTACACATATCAACGTTTGCCTCTAAATATATTTATACAAACGCGAAAATACAAAAGACTTGGGAACATTATGAATGTGCTGCCTACCAGGGTAGGTAGAGGATTATCACAGGAAATTGAAGGATAATGATTGCTTAGTCTTTATCCCCAACCAACCCTACCTAGTAGCACCTTCAATAATACACGATTATTGGAACAAAAACACATTTAATACATAAAAATCGATATGAGTTACTAACAAAAGGAACACAACTTCTAGTTGTTTCTTAAAATATCTAACATGAATTGTTAATTGAACAATTTCCATAATATTACAAATTATTATCAATGATATATTTATATATATAGGAGTTTGAGAAATGAACCCGTAACGTTTCTAACTGTGTCTAAATAAGGTAAGTAACCAGCCGTTCACTTACAATGAACACCAAGCATCAGCAAGAACATGTGTGAGACCAACATCTCGACGTTGATGAGAGTTTCGGTCCAAGTTCCCAAGTGCAGAAATACGGTTCTAGTAGTGGTAGTGTCTAGTCTCTTTCTTCTCTCTGCCGCTGTGATGATCTTGTCATCTCCACGATGGTCTTATATACAATTTACATGGGGCGCGGTTGCTCCAATGTGATTGGCTAGTCACAAACACGTTGTTTGATTTTAATTGGTTATAATGATCTGTACTTTCCCGATGGCCTAAATATAGTATCATCCGGTATGTGATTTTAATCACGTACACAGTACATCCCGTGACTTGCCATATAATTTAGAAAAGTGCTGTTTCCGTTTTTATGGATAACCAACATCCTTTAATAAAAATAAACATCCTGTATATTTTAATGGTTATTGGTTCAATTCTCATTGGTCTGTTTGCCTATGCTGATTACAATTGAAATTTATACAATTAAACTAATACAATATAATATTTATTTATTTATTTATTTATTATAGGCACAACAACCCTCCTCACCTTTACTTGAAACTGTATCTATCGGAGTATAGATATAGTTTCAATTTGAATGACTAGAATAGTTACATATTATATTTAAACTTTTAAACTTGCTGTATAAAGTATTTAATTTCTTATCAAAACACTTCCCGGATATTCTAACATATGCACCGCCGAGATCATCCGCTGGAAATTTACAGGACTTTAATAGATTGTTTTGCAGGAAATACATCACACCACGATATCCTTTAATCTAGGATGAGTATTCCACCACATCATCCTTTTTATTTAACTTTCATCCTTTTAATATGTTGTCACTATTAACTTTAAACTTTATTCTTAATAAAACACTGGAGCAGAGACCACGTTTTGGCTCGCCCAATTCATCACCAAATTCCCGTGCCAGCAGCGATACCATTGAGGCTCCTCAGAGGTCAGCTTGTACCTCTGAGGGATTCGTCGTAAGTACAGCATGTTTAAAATTTTAAATTTATAGATTACAATAATTTTCTTAATACTAGTTTGTTTTGGCATTACAAGCAGGAGTCGCTCCCTCAAGTAAAACCATTTCATCGTCTTAGTGGTCTACATGTTCTTGCTTATATTTCTATACCCTGCTTCATAAAACGTACTCTAGGTGAAGGTGGTATATTAGATGTTTCTTGAGTGTCCGCCTCCGAAGTTTGTTGCGATGCTTCAGGAAATAATAATTTTGTCTCTGTTAATCTTGGAGTATGCTTCAGTTTCTCCGCTTTATAGGCACGAATTTTCTCAATTATGGGTTTCCGGAAAAATAAAGAAAACACAGAATAATATTAGTATCATCACTACAGTTACACTAGTACCTACTACAATATTATCTTGAAGGTATGGCGTCTTTCGTATTCGTTCGGCTTGTTGTCGGAGTGATGATAGGTCCAAACCAACCATCGTTCCGTCAATCTTCTGCGCAGCTATATTTTCTAATGCAGATTTCGTGGTACTTCGGTATTCAGGATTCTGAAAGAAGTCACACTCATCTTGGGTTATTAAATTAGTAATAGGGGGTAACACTAGTTGTCGCGTGGTTAATTCTATTCTCGATTGTCCTGCAGTATGGGGTAGCAATTTGAAATTAGGGCCGTACATCAAACAATCGTTTGTAGCGTTAAGGATTCCAGTGCCATTCAACTCTAAAGTTTCAATATTTTCATCGACATTCATTTTTCCGTATTTCTTACATTTCTTGGTCACCCGGACCGTGGCACTTAATGAGTAAACCCAAAAACGAACTACTTGCCGCCCTAACCCAAAATTGGGTCAAAGTCTTTATCTTCAATTGTTTCTTTGACATCTTTTATGTATTACGTGATCTTTACCCAAAAATATTGCAATGAGGCAATGTTGTGATTTGGCATCTAAAAATTACAAAATCTGCTGGACATATTGAGAAGAACCCGTCTTTACAGTGACTGAGTTCTTCATCTGAGATAATTGCGAACTGCTGTTTATTTTCTGACACAGCTAGATATATTCCCTTAGGTACTCGTATACTAATGAATTCTTCAATTTCCGAATGAAATGTAGGTAAGGGATGAGGATGGTATACCTGGAAATAACGGTCTCTACCTTTTAGAGGGATGTCGATAAACAGTCTTAATCCGGTAGGTACTGCACAAGCATGTACTTCCGCTGTTTGGTAATATACATACATATTATCTATTATAGGTGGTATGATCATACCAACCTCTTCTGGAAGCCTTGTTGAAATTTCGGTTAGAATTTTTGTTAAGTTATGAGGAGGGAAACTAAAGTTGACGATAATTTTCCCATAGCAGTTAAATCTAAGCTCTCCTGAAGTTGCATTAAATTTTGTCTTGCTTGTAATATTACTGATTCCATATCTCTAATAGCCGCTACAAATCCAAATCGCCTACGGACATACTCATCTTCAATTGCTTGAGTTTTAATGTATTTATCAAGCATTTGAGCCATAGTAATAATATTCTGTGTGTTCTCTGTAATTTTATCATATTTAGCTTTCGAATGTAAGTTACTTGTTCTTCTTCGGTATGCATAACCCTATCTACAAATCCCTTCATATTATCTATGAACTGATTTATGTTGTCCATATCCTTATGATCCATGGTGCCAAATAAATACTTCAATACATAACCTCCCATGTTTATCAATCCCCGTTTTTGTCTTCTCCCATAGTCTATTTTTGGTAATAATGATTCGAAAAGATGAAACTTCAACCTCTATGTCTGCTATTAATCTATTCATCCTATTTATTTCTGGAGCATACACTTTTAGTTCCTCTTTTAGTATCGCTTGAGACTTTTCTCCTGTTATATTCTTTGCTAACTGAAATAAGCTTACCCAGATTGTTGACATTATTTCTTTCATTTTATTAGTCATTAGGTTATAGTCATCCATCGCAATTTCCAGAAACTATTGTCCATTTATCGCCTGTTAGCAGTACATCCCGGTTTTTCAGGAAAACCACACCTTTGTCCAATTTTACCTCATTAGCTGACATCTCTGGTACGCCTGGAATTTAAATATCATTTTCTAAATTTCAATTTCACAGGTTATTGATCATCTGAATTTCGCGATCTTAATTGATAAGGGGATCGTGATGATTCTACTTCTGGGTTCATTCCCATCTACCCTACTTTCTAAAACTTCTGATTTCTTCTCTATTGTTTTCATCATTTTCTGGGCCATTACTACTTTCATTTATAATTTCATTTTCACTCGAGTCTTCTATAACTCTATCACTCTCTATATCGCTCGAATCACTACTTGATTCTAATTCTTCCTGGATTAGTTCTTGTATGGCTTGCTCATCAGACCTACCTTGTCTGGGTCTTAAATAATATGGTGATCTATTTCCTTCGGTTATTCTGTGTGGTTCCCGTTCTACTATTTGCCTATGCCTACTTTGTTCTATTTGCATAATTACTATTATTATTATTCACTATTTTACCTTTTGTTTGTTTAGTTTTTACAAACTGCTTCTCACAGTTATTTTTCTCTTTTTCATTTTGGTTAGGAAGAACTTGCTTCTTTTTACAATCTTTAAGTCTATTTATGTGTATTACTAAATTCTTATTTCCCTTTCTAATTTCGTATGTCAATTGAGACAATTGCCTTATTACTGGGTATGGTCCTTCCCATTTATATGCAAATTTTCTAGCTATTCCCTGTTTTGCTGCAGGATTAAGTAAATACACTAAATCACCTGTCTGAAACAATCTTTGCTTACTTCTCTTATCATAATATTCTTTAGATTTTTCCTGACCCTGTTTCGTTTCTCTCCTCGTTGCTTCATGTGCTAATTTCAATTTTCTGGCTAGTTCAAGGAGATGTTTTTCATAACTAATATCAGAATTCTTGGTTTGTTTAATATGTACTCTTAGATCATCTTCTATGGGGCAAGCGCATTTCTGTTCCATACACTAGATAGTGTGGACTATACTTTGTGATGGTATGTGGAGTATTTCTATACGCCATGACAGCATATGGTACATACTCATCCCATTTATGTACATCTTTTGTTACAAAATGAGATAACATATCTGCCAAAGTTTTATGAAATCTTTCACAGATTCCATTACTTTGAGGATGGAACGCTGTAGTCTGTAACTTTTTGATTTTTAGTAACCTACATGTTTCGCGCGTTAACTGAGATACAAAATTGTGCTCCTTGATCTGACAATAAATATTTTGGTGTTCCAAATTGTAATATGATGTGATGTACAAATTCACGAGCAACTCTCTCTGCCGTCTGATCAGGTACAGGTATTGCAAAACAATACCTCGTAAAGTGATCAACGAATGTCAGAATATACTTATTTCCTGACCTTGATAGTGGCAAAGGACCTACAAAATCAGTAGCTACTATATCCAGAAATTGTGTAGCTTCCTGAGGAATTCCTAAAGGTGCTATTTGATTTCTAGTGCCTTTACGTCGTGCACAATTATCACAACTTTCTACAAAATGTTCAACATCCTGGTTCATGTTAGACCACCAATATTTCTTTCGTATGGTATTCAATGTACGTTTTATACCTTGATGACCAGCAAATGGTTTGTAACATGATAATGATTTAGAATAAGAGGAATTATTTCCGTTGGTATTACCACGAGATGTTTAGCATCTCTTCCCTGAGATGATTTCTTATAAAGAATTCCATCTCCGTTTGTCCAAAAATCTGGATGTGATAAATGTTGTTGGCAAAATTCGTCATTCTCTTGTGATAATTTTATCTTCTCAATAGTTATATTTTCTTCGCAAAATACACGCCCTACGTTCCTACTTAACGCATCAGCATGCGGAAGTTTCTTTCCTGGTCGATGAATGATTTCATAATCAAACTCAGCCAAACGCAGGCTCCATCGAGTTAATCTCGAACTTGGATCCTTCAGATTCAAGAGCCACCTTAAAGCACTGTGGTCCGTATACAAAATGAATTTATATCCATATAAGTAACATCTGAATTGTTTAGTTGCAAAGATAACTGCTAACAGTTCTCTTTCAGTGCAATTATAATTCCGCTCTGCGTTATTTAATTGTCTACTACAATATGCAACCGGCTTCTCTGAACCATCTTTTATCTGCGATAATACGGCACCTATTGCTGTATTTGAAGCATCACAAGTCACAATAAAAGGTTGAGTGAAGTCAGGATATATCAATAAAGGTTCTGAACTCAAAGCTTTCTTGAGTTCTTCAAATGCTTCTACCTGCTCCTCATTCCAAATAAATTTCTCATTCTTACGAGTTAATTTTGTTAAAGGTTGAGCTATTTTTGCAAAATTTTGTACATGACGACGGTAGTAAGAAGCTAAACCTATGAACGATCGAATTTCTTTAACATTCTTAGGTGGAGGATAATTTTAATTGCCTTGACTTTCTCAGGATTTGGTTTCACTCCGTCTTTATTAACAATGTGTCCTAGATATTCAACTTGGTCTACTGCAAACTGACATTTCTCAGCTTGTATCTTAAAATTTGCCCCTCTAAGCCTGTCAAACACTCTTTGTAATTTCTCGACATGACTTGGTATATCTTTTGAAAATATAATCAGGTCATCGATATAACAAAAGCAATCTACTCCTTTCAAACCCATCAATATATTATCTATACATCTTTGGTAACTGGAGGGCGCATTCATCAATCCATAACACATTTTATTGAAATGAAAATGCCCTTGTGGAGTGCTGAAAGCCGTCTTTTCTTTATCCGTTTCTTCTATTTCAATTTGCAGATATCCGCTAGCCATATCTAATACAGAAAATACTTTGCATTGGCCTAAAGAATCTAATGTTTCTACAATGTTTGGTATTGGATATGCATCAGGTTTAGTTACTGAGTTCAAGCCTCTTAAATCAACACATAATCTAAATTTTTGACTTCCTTCATATGTTTTCTTTTTGACCATTATTATGGGACTATTCCATGGGGAAATACTTTCCACTATTATATTCTTTTTCAACATATCATTGATTTGTTCTTCTACTATAGGCTTCAATGCATGTGCTAACCTATATGGATTTTTCCGAATAGGTTTTGCATCGCCCGTATCTATTGCATGTTTAACTTTACTAGTACACCCTATATCTAAGCTACCTTCTTCATAGAATAAGTCTTTATTCTTTAGTAATACACAAGACAGACTATCAAAATCCGTTTTTCCTAAATGTCCTAATTTTGTCTGGAGATATTTCTGAAAAGTTTTATCATTGGTTCTTACATTTTCCACATTATGTGTAATATTTACAATATTCATACTATTATCTATCTCTAGAGTTTCCACTATACCTAATTGTTCTCCTTTATTCAAAGCAATTTCTTCCTGTGAAAAGTTCAAAATATGGACTGGTACGTATCCTAATAATCTTTCACGTTCTCCCTTCTGAAAATGTTTCTTGTTTTCAAAACCTTTTTCTATATTCGGATGTACATCATGATTACATTCACAATATTCCTTTGGAGTGCATGGTTCTCCACTTGTTCGATCTCCCTCGGTACATCCTAGACACCTAGAGTGTATTTGTCTTCCTCCATCCATCTGAACGGGATCAGCATGGTGGGTTATATCTGGCTCCTGATTATGCATTTCATGCGGTGATGCAACATTTTTGAGGCTAGTGATTCCCTCACTACCTATACACTCTTGAACTTCCGAATCTCGGTTCAGAGAATTCGTCCATTCCACTGGATGACTGGTTATTTGGCATGCTTCATTCAGCTTATTTACTGAGGACTTTCTTATCCAAGGATTTTCGGAACCATTATCTTCGGGGGTTTTTAATCTACAGGACGAATCACGGCCACGACGAGCTCCATGATCGTTAAAAGTGACGTCACTAACACTATGCGGCAAAACAACACCGGGTATCATGGCATCTACCGGGTTAAACACAACTACTGGAGGGACACCGGTAAGGTCGCAGCGTCCAACAACCTTGCCCTGAACTATCTTTACTGCCAACGGCGGTAGCAACGTGTTGCCCTTTAGGTAGTCCCTTGCGCGCCATGCTGGTGCAATTGTATTTAGGTTTGAACAGTCCGTTCTAAAACAGTGGCAGGATTGAGTGTGCTCCATACTGTCGGGCTCAGGGATGGCCAATCCACATGAACACGAATCAGTCGGTGCCTCGCTCCCTACGGTTCGTGTCCGGATCACAAAAACCGTACCATCTGCTTTTTCCAAGGGTACAATGCGTGTACTCAATTTTAGACATCCAGCATTCAGGTCCACGCTTGCTCCTACCGTGTGCAGAAAGTCCATGCCAAGTAAACCATCACCAGGGGCGCCTATTTCACTTACTAAAAATGTATGATTTATTTCGATTCCACCTACTTTAATTTTCATATCTTGTTCTCCTATAATTTTAAGTCCAGTCCCTGTAACACCCCTAGCCACTAATTCACAACTTCTTACTTGTGCTTGCCAAGTGCCTGGCTTAACTAACGATATCGTAGCCCCAGTATCTACGATAAATCTTCTTTTGGTTCCCTCTGCTTCAATGGTCACGTAAGGTTCACTTACGGATATATATGCAAGCACATTTTCTGGTGGCTCTACTTCGGGCTTGACGTCGGGGTTGCTGAACGTCGCCCTATCCCGTTTAAAGATTGGCTCCCTCTTAGCCCACGTCGGGTTGGACAGCTTACAGCCATGTGCCCATACCCTTGGCACTGATAACATTGTACTCCCTGTAGATTCGATCCGCCGCTTTGGAAACCGTCGTTTCCCCGTGGTCCAGAGTTGGGTCCTGCCGGGCTTCCCGCACCGACGTTATTTCTTCTATATTCATTGTAACAATCACGACCCCTCCCAACTACTCGGCTACCACTAGTCTGATTACTGGTCTGAGCCCTCGACCAGGAGTTTCCTCGGTGACAGGGCTGATTACCAACACCACTGCCACGAAACCCATTGTTACCCCGATATCCTCGACCATGGGAGCGTGTCCCTGAACCATAAGTGTTTGAGCTCGCTTGATTATTATTATTATTAGTATTATTATTATTTTCACCTTGGATGCTGAATACTCGGGACGATTGGGTCCTATCTCTCCGAGTATCCTCCCTTCGTTTTACCGCTCTTGTGGCCATGGTCGCTACTTGTATCGCTTTTTCCAGCGTATCCGGCATCTGATATCGTACTTGGTCACCGGGATCACCAAAAAGTCCATCTATGTATATAGTAAGAAGCCTTCTGTCTGCTTCCGCATTTATAATTTCTTGTACTACCTCATTCTCTCCTATTCTAGTAGCTCGTCTACTTAATTTTCGTAACCTATCAGCAAAATCTTCTGGACTCTCATGTCTTTCTTGTTTAGCATTTTGTAATTGTGAATCATTATAAAAATCGTTATGCTTTGGCTTAAATCTATCTTTCATCAAAGTTTTTAACCTAGCGTATGTAATCTCCGCTCGCATTGAAGGATGCGTCTCTAAAAATTGTTTTGCTGCTCCTCGTACTTTCAATTTTACAGCTCGAATCTTATCCTTATCTGTTAACTGTCCTAATTCCGCTGAGTCTTCTACTTTAAACAAAGAAAGCATCCACTGTTGATCCTGATTTAGGATCCCATGCGGGTATCCAATTTATTACTGTTAAATCTTTAGTTATTATTGGTCGTTCCTGTGCCATTTTGATTTTACTGTATTACTATTTCAGTCTTACCGACGGTATACGTTAATATGGGGTTGTCCTTACTGTGGTCTACAAATCCGCACTGAGTCTACGTTCTTAGACAATGGGACGGATCTAACGGTTTCTCCTGGTATTGGTGGATCTGGTCCTCCCAAGGCACATTTTACACCGTTATGCCAGCCTACTTTACTAAAAATGAGCAAAATTTCTCCACAACACCTACATCCAGGATCGTAATTGTAAGTAACAATTAATCTAATTTGTGTTTTTATTGTCGTCTTTCACTCATTGATACTCGTGCAGCTGGGGAGTACCGTGGATCATCTTCTCCATACAGTGGTAAGTAATCTGTTCTCTCAATTTCTACAATATCATATTCAACGTTAGGAGGAATAAATCTTTTTACTAATTTGGCTTCGATTTCAAAGAAAGCTAGCAAGCCTTCTGCTCGCTGATATCTATATGATTTAAAATTTGGTACTCTATATCTTATTGGATAACCTTCGAATGCTACTTCAAATCTCGAACCTGCTTTCATACCTATAAATTTTGGTGTGTGTTCCAGCACCACATCCGGGTCTATTCTTGTGTGATCCCGAAAGAAGTCTTGTAGCAATTCCTGAGTAAACCGTGCCACACCCTTCAATGCTGTTGGATGATTTACGCTCAACAAATGGATATCTAAAATTGTAAAAGTTTTGACAGAAGGTTCTATACATGGAAAACAAAATAAAGCCATCAGCTATGTGACGTGAAAGTAGCAATGTACCTCTAATGCTTTTACACCCACTCTATTATTGATCCATTCACCTATCTATCTTCTCTATCCTCTCAATACGATCAATCCCACCGCTGCCACCATTTGTGCTGCCTACCAGGGTAGGTAGAGGATTATCACAGGAAATTGAAGGATAATGATTGCTTAGTCTTTATCCCCAACCAACCCTACCTAGTAGCACCTTCAATAATACACGATTATTGGAACAAAAACACATTTAATACATAAAAATCGATATGAGTTACTAACAAAAGGAACACAACTTCTAGTTGTTTCTTAAAATATCTAACATGAATTGTTAATTGAACAATTTCCATAATATTACAAATTATTATCAATGATATATTTATATATATAGGAGTTTGAGAAATGAACCCGTAACGTTTCTAACTGTGTCTAAATAAGGTAAGTAACCAGCCGTTCACTTACAATGAACACCAAGCATCAGCAAGAACATGTGTGAGACCAACATCTCGACGTTGATGAGAGTTTCGGTCCAAGTTCCCAAGTGCAGAAATACGGTTCTAGTAGTGGTAGTGTCTAGTCTCTTTCTTCTCTCTGCCGCTGTGATGATCTTGTCATCTCCACGATGGTCTTATATACAATTTACATGGGGCGCGGTTGCTCCAATGTGATTGGCTAGTCACAAACACGTTGTTTGATTTTAATTGGTTATAATGATCTGTACTTTCCCGATGGCCTAAATATAGTATCATCCGGTATGTGATTTTAATCACGTACACAGTACATCCCGTGACTTGTCATATAATTTAGAAAAGTGCTGTTTCCGTTTTTATGGATAACCAACATCCTTTAATAAAAATAAACATCCTGTATATTTTAATGGTTATTGGTTCAATTCTCATTGGTCTGTTTGCCTATGCTGATTACAATTGAAATTTATACAATTAAACTAATACAATATAATATTTATTTATTTATTTATTTATTATAGGCACAACATGAATATTAATGAATTCTGATATAAAAATATTGTATACTCTAGGATATTATAACTCAAACTACCTGGAGCAATAGGCCTGAAAGGCCCTAGGCCTACCATCCGGCTACAGGCCTCACTTCCACATGTGTCAATCACATAGATGGATGATTATCAGCTTGTACGTATATGGGTGACTTTTGGTCAGTATTCTGGTTCCCTAGACGTTAAAGTTGGTTTTCTCAACCTATTACTGTAAGAAATACATTTTTTATTTTTGCTTAAATGATTTCTACTACATAAAAAATAATAATAATAATAATAATAATAATAATAATAATAATAATAATAATAATAATAATAATAATAATAATAATAATAATAATAAATAATGATAATAATAATAATAATAATAATAATAATAATAATGATAATAATGATAATAATAATAATAATGATAATAATGATAATAATAATAATGATAATAATAATGATAATAATAATGATAATAATAATGATAATAATAATGATAATAATAATAATAATGATAATAATAATAATAATAATTTTATTTATATACAGAATTTTAATGTTTACACATCTTTCTGTGCCTAAACTTTTATTTTTCTTCTCCACTCGTCTCTCTCCATCCAATCCATGTCCTCCAGTCCTCTTGCTCTCATTCCAGTTATTTCCTACATCCACGAGTTTCGAGGTCTTCCTCTCCTCCTTGTTCCAGGTGGACACCATTCCAATGTTTTCCTGGGTAATCTTTCTTCTTGCATAATAATAATAATAATAATAATAATAATAATAATAATAATAATAATAATAATAATAATACATTTGTTGCAATTGTATTGTTTTAAGAATCCAGTATAGATAAAATATATCAAACATTCTTAATTAGAATTTCAATTGACATTATATATTTCCGATAATGAAAAAAAAAACGTATTTCATATTATTTTCTTTTTATCTGTGTTGGTTTACTATGAATTTATTTATATGGACATTTTCCGTTTAATTTTGATGGACCCAGATACATGATCCCTACAACGGCAACAATCACGTTTGGTCTTGATGAAGTTATACTCATGATTGGTCTCCAATGCACGTGGAGAGGGGCTTACTCAGAGAGGAGTGTGTGGCTCAAGAAGAAATTGTGGTAGCAATAAATGGTTGACCAAATTAAGAGGTAAACCTACTACTACTCTATATATACTAGCAAAAGAGACGGTAGGAGGGCGACTTAGGAAATACGGGAAATGAATAGAGCAAGGGAAGTATTTTTCCCCTCCAAGAGCAAACACCGGGAGGAACCTCGACAGTCATGAGAAGTGACATCATAAATTGCGCGAAAGCGGAACGAAGAGACCTGCAAGGGAGAAAACTACAGTCCAAAACGTCGCAAGCATCATTGCTACAGTTCCTGGACGGACTCTGGCAATAACGCTACCAGATTGTAACCAGCTAGAACCATCTGTCTTCAAGGTAAAAAAAAAAAGCTTGCCTATAGGTGACGACGGAATAGCAGGGGAGAACAAACTTAGGGGTTACATCCCGCCTACTCTTCTCCTAACGTCCTCTTCCATTCACCTTAATCACCGCTATCTCTCATCTTCTTTGATTGTTCTTTCCCGAGGCAGTTACTTTCTGATCTCCTTCCTCCCCCTCTCAATCTGGTGCTTTGAAAAATCGGTTTCCTCTGATTTCTAAACCTTTAAAATTGTCGTTACCCCATACTTCAAGAGGAATACTTATTTCGAGAGAGGGTTCAGACCCTCTTCATTCATTCCCTCGCTTAAGAGATTTTATGATTATGTTTGGTTTATATACACATGTGAAATTATTACTATTTCATGAACGGTCGTTAACTATGAAATCAAGAAGCTACATGATGAAATCATGCTCTGTCATAAAATATATTGAATTCCTAAAGACTAACATATTGGTTTGCAGATATTGAAGAGTGAGTGCAAAAATAAATTGAAAATTTAAATATTTCAATTCACTTAATCCCAATGGGTACTGAAGCCAAAGGTCTTCGAAATATGAAGGATAGGCCTACGTGGAAAAAAAAAAGTCATTTTTGCATTAAACTTGAAAAAGGGGCGTTTAATTATATCCATCCATAGTAATTCTGCCCGAGGGCAAGTTTTTCATGCTATGCTTTGCAGCTTTACTAGGGAATTATAGGTGTGATAGCTTCCCGTTGCTGTCCACAGCGGCGAAGGACGATTAGATTTAGATTTATTTAGATTTATTTATTTAACCTGGTGGAGTTAAGGCCATGTGGCCTTCTCTTCCACTCACCAGGGCAAACATATATTACATCAGAATAAAACAATTACAATGAACTATAATATTAAATACTAAATAAAAATTTGATCAAAAAGATAATATCTATTATATTACGATCTATAATGTAACTAGTTAATGTTAGTTAAAATTAAGACTAAAACTAATAATAAAATGTATACAAGCAAGACATATTAAATTGTCCCTGTCTAATGTATATATAAAACAAAGAAAAATAATGAGATATAGAAAACTAATTTTACGTTTGTACAATATTTAAAACAAAACAAAAGAAAATATTTGTTAATATTATTTTCATAGATAATGATGATGATCGCCAGATGATTTTCGGGAACTATTGGGCCCTATGCTTCCTGACATTTGTCTTACAGGTGAGGAAAAACTCCGAAAAAAACCTCACCCGGGTCCACTGCGTGACAAGGCAGCGCGCTATCTCGAGACCACAGCAGTGGACGTTTAATCATATAACATACCTAACTTCTTTACATGTTTTGAGATAAATAAACACACGCCTAAACTGTTTCTTTTACTGTATTGACTTAGGCTTTCACGGCCGCAGTTACTATGATGACCTTGAAGAAGATTTCTGGGCTTTAGGCCGTAGTGTTGAGGCTTGAAGTTCCCCGACGTTTCGCCAGAGACTGCATCTGGCATCCTCAAAGCAACCCTTGAGGATGCCAAACGCAGTCTCTGGCGAAACGTCGGGGAACTTCAAGTCTCAAGACCTCGGCCTACAGCCCGGAAATCATCTTCAAGATCATCATATTTCTTTTACTGCTTCACATTTATAAAATATATTTTCCACGTTATATAAATAAATATAAACGAGAGAATATGCAGAAATAAATGTAATTGGTTTAAATTGTACAAAGAATGCCGAATAATCCATTATAAAAATTCGGGCCATAAGATTCATACATGCCTCTTCTAGAGTCAGATAAACAGACTGTTTCATGTCGCCCACAAAAAGTAATCGAGAGGGTTAAGATCAGGAGATCTCAGAGGCCATGGGACTGGTACCTCTCTGCCAATCCATCGACATGGATAGTGGTATTGAAAAGTTTCGTCACACTGGCATCGAAGTGAACTGGAGCTCGGTCTATTTGTGGCAACATTCCGTTACAAAGCCACGTACCTGTGAGGTGTTGTCAATTAACGAGTCTTCAAATCCCTCTAACTAACACTGATCTTGAGACATAATTAACTAGTCATTCTGTAGTGTGAAAACGCATTTACACAACATTGGTACCTTATTAAAAAATTATCAACATCTCTCAATATACTACCTAACCTTCGTTGTCGGTGTTTTTTGCAACACCCTGTGTGCATATATATATATATTATATTGCAGATTTTCGCGGATATAAGTATGAATATGAAAGTTTTCTTGGGTTTTCCGCTTCTTGGATTCAATTTCGGCCACTGGCCACTGATTCCGACGTTTCGGCATGATCCCACATGCCATTATCAAGGAATGATAAGTTCGAGTCACAGGTTTAGGTCTTATATAATAACATACATAGAGTTTTCGCTGTGGTCCGTTTCCGAAGACATACACCCATCCAAGGTTCAGTTCTTACGTATTTAAATACCTTCAGTTTTTAGTGTATATATATCAGCGAGGAACTCGTGGTTAGTAGATCGACTCGAGGAGACATCTAATTTAGTAGGAAATTAAGGTATCACTTGCATGGAAGAAGATTAAATTTTGCTCAGAGGCCTTTCTATTCTCGATTGAGGTTCTTTCACGAGCCCTATAGTTTTCAGAATTTGGACTCACGGTTTAAAGTCCCTCTCATAGATCTTGTAACTTGGATTTTTCAAACTTGAAAATCCATCGACCCGTTCGGGATTAAATCTGGGACTAGAGGAAAGAAACATTAACCACTAGGCCACCGCGGCAGAATGAGTAACTAGGGTGCAATAATATTTGTTGGCCAAATAGATTAATACAAAGTAGTTTATTGTATGTGTAGAGGGATAGAACATGTCCCTCCTAGAAATAAAACATCAAATGCAGGGGGAGATTTAGATTATGGCGACTTCGGACCGCCTGTAGCGAGCGGAAAGTAGGGGTATTTTATGTACGCAACTACGCATTTAAATTGTGTGCGTTATGTGGTTACAAATGCAACTAAGTAATTTAATGGAAACATGAAAATTCCAGAAATTGTATAAAGAAACGAATGTAATTTTATAGCAAAATTTGTAAGATTAAGTAAATTACAGTCATATATACAAGACGACATCGTGGCGCTCTATGGTTATACACTCGCTATTCATCTTTAGGTCTTGAATTCATGTCTCAGTGACACCGTTTAGGGTTCGCAATGGATTAATCTAAAGCGAAATACATTTTTTCTATTTTTTTTATTTTCTGCCATATCCCCCTGCAAAAACTTCATTCCACCACTTCTCCATCTTTCATTTGTTTCGTTACATTTAATTTCATCTCCCCCTCTGATGGCGCGACTGACCTGGACAGCCGGCATCTTTGTATAACACATATCTTAAATAATACCAGTTTCATACCATATTATGCTGTACCTGGCATTGCGCGAGTAAAGGAGAGCTATGGGCAATTACATTACAATCCCTGAGATTTCGGTTCATAAAGATTTTTTTTTATTCATGAAATGGATCTCCCCGATATTTTGTTGTAATTATACGATTTTTTTTTTCAATTATTTCATTGAGGGTCCATCGATTATGGGAGGAAAGAAGATTACGAGTATTTGAGAATAAAGTTCTTAGGAAAACTTTTGGACCAAAGAGAGATGAACAAATAGGTGACTGGAGAAGACTACATAACAGTGAGTCACATTGTCTTTATAGAAAGTCATATATAATAAGAACAGTTAAGTCTCGTAGACTGCGATGTGCAGGACATGTGGCACAAATGGGGAATGAAAGACGTGCACGGAAGATTCTTGTAGGAAAACCAGAAGGAAAACTGTTATTAGACCAAGAATGAGATAGGAATATAAGTTGATAAGAGGCATTCGAAAGAGCATTAAGTTATAAGTTTATGATTTGTCTTTTATGAGTTCGTTCAGTGATCCTGTCCATATTGCATTGTTTGTAATGGTATCGCTCACACTTTTGGTCGCATATCTTGCATTCACACGAATCACTCGGTTGGTGGAATTTTGTATTTTTGCACAATTTGTGATGATATCCGTGTGTTGCTAAGCCTATGATTCTGTGCCTTTGTGGTTGGTTACTTCTAGTCCACTCTCTGTTTACCATGGCATCTGAGGCGTAGAAATCTTCGTCGATCTCTTTTTCTCTCTGTTTTTTTTTTTCGATGACTTTCTTATATGGCTCCGTTGCTGGCAGTAGTATCCTTTGCCTCAGGTCCTCTAGGAAGAAGGTTTCTCTGGCTAGCATATAGGCCATTCTATTTGGTGTGTATTTGATTGCACCTAATGCCTTTTTGATGAATCTTGGTTTTACTTTTTCTAACCTCTCCAAATCGCTGGTCGATAGTTTCTCCCATATCAGTTCTATCCCGTAGGTGAGGATCGGGGAGATAGGAATATAACATTAACCATGATTTGAGGGAAGTAGATTATACAGGGAATGACTGGAAAACGTTAGTTCAGGATAGGAATGTATGGAGAGATTATGTTCTGCGGCATTGAACCTACGGGTTCGATAGTACCAGTGAGCTAGTTGGTTATTGGAAAATTGATTGAATCAGTATACATTATTAACATTTGTGTCAAATTATACAAATAATCTACAATAGGTATACCATCTTACGATTATATATACATGGTTCGTGTTGGCAGCAGTCTGACACATTTAAATAAGCTAGCATAATAAATCGAGTTGTTCCAATTTAAGGAAAAATCAGACCATAAATTCGACTTGTTGGGAGCAAACCTTTCAATTCTCTTATATTAATGAACTCCGCGTTCGTATTTGCAAATTTTGATTTTATAATTATTCTGCATTACGTTTACGTATATTGATCATTCAAGTATGTATGTTTACAGCATATACTCCATGCGTTCCTCATGGAGACATGGTTCTTCCCCTAGCTGTAATTCGTGATCAATATAATTTAGTTAGATTTATTTCCCTAAAGATTCAGTGAGTGACATGTGGTCAGCATATCGCATCAATGAGACATCTTGAAGGCAACTAAGGTTTTATTGGATGAGGAAGATCTGTTATGCTCAGAGGCACTAATTCTTTTACGAATCCGAACACCTTCAGACTCGGGACCGATGGCTTCAAGTCCTTTCCGGAAGATTTGTCCCTTGTATTTTTTCCATCCAAAAAATCCTTCGATCCGGCGAGATATTATTGTTTATTCAGATGAGACAAAATTGATTTTGGTATGTTATTAATCTTGAGCAGGCAACTTTGTGCAGGCATATTTGCTTAGGCATATATATATATATATATATATATATATATATATATATATATATATATTTGCCTTCATTGTCAAATGTCAAATATATAGTTATAACATCTAAAATGTATATATTTTCTACCGACGGGTTGTCCCCCGTAAAACCCCAGGGGTTGGGGTACGTGAAAGTATCTGCAGCTATATATATATATATATATATATATAATATAGCTGCAGTTACTTTCACGCACTCCAATCTCTGGGGTGTATATATATATATATATATATATATATATAGCTGCAGTTACTTTTACACGTACTCCAATCCCTGGGGTTTTACGGAGGACAATCCGTCGGTAGAAATTTTTTATTTATTGACAACATATACACTTTTTAGATCACAAAAAGGACCCGTCTGATGGGTTAGTGGTCAGCGTTTCTGACTATAGTTCATAAGGTCCCCAGTTAAATTCCCTGTTAGACCATAGGAATTTCTCCTTAAAGGGGATTATTCCTGTGGTAGCCTATGGTCTGGAATTTAGGTTAAAGTAGAGGAGTTAAACACAACAATAGAGAAATGCAGAACAAACTGGAAACAAGACTTGGCAAGGATGACTGAGAATAGAATACCAAAAGCAGCATACAACTATTCACCATGAGGAAGAAGAAGTTTGGGAAGACCAAGCAAAAGATGGAAAGAGCAGCAATTTGGAGCCGGAACAGGCTAGTAAATAAGCCTAAACCGTGAAGAAGAATAATAAGAAGAAGTTTAGGTTAAGAACTCTCCTGGCGCTGCATTATTATTATCATTTATCACCCATCATATCATCAGAGTAACGCAAATCAGCCTTCCAAGTACCGTAACCTAAGAAATTTATTACATTTCAGCCAAGGCCAGGGGATAATCCAGAAATGCCATAAAATGTATCCTGGTGGAATTGAACAAAAAGTCACAAAAGGGAGGCCTCCATGGATGAGCGATCAGATGTGTAAGCCGGTGTCACCTGCGTGACAATCCAACATTTAAGACAAAACAATATTTATAAATAATTTAAGTATCCTATGTCAGTAAACATCTTAGAGTCAATACTAATAAAATTCATTGTTAAAACCGTTGAGGTGGAGAGTCATAAAATAAAAAAGTTAAAATATACCTTCTTAGGTAAAATCCGTCGTCCTCAACTTATAAAATATGTAATCCTTATGCATTCAGGCCTTTCAGAACATCCGTTCCATCTTCAGCAGGTCACTCTTAGCTACAACATCCAGTATGATGGTTGATGCTGCTGAAGATGGAACGGATGTTCTGAAAGGCCTGCATGCATAAGGATTACATATTTTATAAGTTGAGGACGACGGATTTTACCTAAGAAAGTATATTTTAACTTACTTTATTTTAAGACATCTTAGAACTTAATATACTGTATATTTGTAATTAAGCGCCCTTCAAAATTGGAAACGCCTACAGAAACTTTAATTTATAAGTCAATTTCAGAAGGAAGATGTACAGCTAATTTTTACTGTCCTACTCCTACTAACAACGAACCAATTTTCTGTGACAATACTGGGTCCATCCCATTCTGATAGAAAAATGTTGCAGAGCTAAGCGAGAAAGGAAAATTCCTGAGGGTGTTGATGAGGAGGACAGAGTAGAGAAACAGTAATGAAAAACTCCGCCCTCGGTCTGTTAATGTGCAACATCTGCCACCGGATAAATAATTGCGCAACCAACCAACTGCTTATGAGATTTTAACACAAGTTTTAAAAAAAAATCTGCACTTGGAAACTACTTGTTTCCACGAAAGAAACATTGACTCTAGTCTTAATGGTAAATAAAATATAAAAATAGCATTGTTTCTGCATATCATAATCCTTCAAGACTTTGAATAAAGTTTCATATATTTGATATAACGATACATCTAAAGTTCTCAACAATAAAAACCTCCATTTGCAACATAATTATTTACTTGAAAGGGGTTTTGTTATACAACCAATTAAAAGTTTTTTTTTTCAATGTCCCAGGTTGTTATTTTGACATTTGTGGTTTCTCCCCTGCTATTGGCGTAATTGTAACCCACTTATGAAGTTGACGCGCCTAGAAGGCGGCGTTACGTTACCCCGACGATACGATGGGTGATAAAATAACACTGAGCAACAAAAAGAAACTTTTTTTTTGTCTCAGAAAGAAAAATAAATGATTCTGATAGTATTTTTTCTCCTGAATTCAGATTTGATATCGATTTTTCTCTATCACGCAAGGTTTCTGAGAGACAGGAATTTATAATTTCGAACATTAATATTTTCTACATTCGTAATTACACAATATTCGAACATTCGGACTCACCTAGAAAGTAAGAAATGACGTTTTTCTGCTATATTTCGCCCATGGAGCATCCCTCTTGATGGTCCAACAATGATCGGCCAGCATATTAGGATTCCATTTGCCCTGATATATCTTTTCCATAGCTGAAATCTCCCGATGAAAATGTTCTCATTGCTCATCGCTCACTGTGCCAAGATGGACAAATGGACGAAAAAAGGTTATTAAAGAAATAATTATTTAAATCCATTAATTGAAATTGAAATAAAAAACTATGGGTAATGGAGAAATTCCGAATACATATTTAAAAACACGATACAAAAGTGCATTAAGTAAATTATTGGTACTCACTGAGACAAAAATCATGTTGACCAGTGTAATGAAGCGCTAGAAGAGTTCTTAACCTCAACTTAAAGTAAATTCCAGACGATGGACAACCACAGGAATAATTCCCTTTAAGGGAAAATTCTTATTGTTTGACCGGGAATCGAACCCGGGGACCTCATGAACAGTAGTCAGAATCGCTGAACTTTAGTTCATGAGGCTGGTCAGCAATTAAAAGGTAAAATGTTCCAACAACAGCTATTAGGAAGCCGGCTGCAATTAAGAATTTTGTTGCACGATAAATACTATTTAAAAATTATAGTTATTATAGTATATTGTAAGAAGCAGCAGCAGCAGCAGCAGCAGCAGCAGCAGCAGCAGCAGCAGCAGCAGCAGCAGCAGCAGCAGCAGCAGCAGCAGTAGTAGTAGTAGTAGTAGTAGTAGTAGTAGTAGTAGTAGTAATTTTTCTTACTTTATTAAACACAATGTGTACGTTAAATTTAGCTTTGTTCTTCACCAGTCTATTGTTAGATTGTTTAACTGTTGAGTCCTATTTTCACACTTCGCTTGATGATATTTGGGGCAAGGTTTGTTGCATAGTTTACAGATGCAGACCTCCTTGGGTTCATGGTATATTTTGTTGAGGAATATATTCCTATGAAAACCATGGACGGCAAAACGTGTATACAGGTGTCGAAGTTCGGTTCCTTCCAGGTTTGTGTTTTCATTGCATCTGTTTCCATAATTTCTCTCGGTATCTCGGTGGTTTTGTTCTGTCGCTCCTCGATGACAATTCTGTAAGCTTGCGTTTCCGGTAGTCCGAAGCAGTTTCTGATATCCTCGATAAAGAAGGATTCCTGGACTATTGTATAGGCATAACTATTTCTTCTCTACTTTGAGGATGACAGTGCTCTTTTGAGAAACCTTTATTTAACGTTCTCCAGTTTCTTAAGGTTTTTCACCGTCAAGTGATTCCATTTTAGCTGGAATTTTAGTAGTAGTAATAGTGAAAGCAGTAGTAGTAGTATTAGTAGTAGCAGCAGTAGTACTTGCCCTTACGTCCCGCAAGGGGAAATGGGTGCCTCTAGCGGGAGTTCCTTGACGAAGGTAATTCAATTACGCTTGTTTCTCTACAGTGGTCTCGCAAGTGACATATGGCCAGCAGTAGGGTATTAAGGTGTTATTTGAATGAAAATAGTTTTAAAATTTGTTACAAGCGTGACGCTTCTAAAATTAACAATAACATTGAATTGATTCGTCCCAACCCCTTTTTTCAAATGTTTCAAAACTTATCAATTATGGGTGCATAATTTTGAAATTTGCCAACCTCATGGGCCAGTGGTCAGAGTTTTTGATTACAGTTCATGAGGTCCCGGGTTCGATTCATGGTGAGACCACAGATATTTTTCCTTAAAAATAGAATTTTTCCTGTGGTTACTTATGGTCTGGAATTTAGGTTAAGTTTAGGTTAAGGACACGCCTGGCATTTCATTATTATGCATCACCAGTGATATCTTCGGGGTACTGTAACTCTGCCTTCCAGGTTTTCCAATTTAAAAAATGTCAACCTGGTGGCATTGGACAAAAAAAAGTTTTGAATTTATAACCATTTATTTTATTACATTTATAGGTGGAACACGATTTACATTAAATTGTATATTAGTAAGAATTAAATATAAAATTGAAATCGTAACATTTTTCTCTATATACAAACGTAAAAATATTTAATATAAAAGATATGACTAAACCATAAAACAAAATCAGATAAAAACACAAATTTATTTTTTAAGTTAATTTTAAAGTGAAGAAAAATCGGACGACAAATTTTAACTTTAATTTTTGTATATTTTGTAGAAATGGGGTTTTGGCAAGGACTGGAACATTAATGGAGACAAATATAAATGCAGTGAACAAATATTGCACTTAAATTGAACTCGTTTCTACTGCAGCAAAACATTATTTACATTAAGTTCAATTTAATGTCATACAGTCTCGTTACAAACAAAGAAAAAAGAATCAACTTCCTGTGTGTTTCCTAATTCAAAAAATAGCATTATCCTTAATGTGTTTTATAATGTTTATTCTTTCTGTTCTAAGTATAAGGTATTCTTTAAGCAATATAATTAATTCACGACACCGAAGGGACGCCATCATATTAATTGTAATACATTTTTTAAAGTACTCTGCTTTAAATATCATGGATATAGCATTATCATAAGTAATGCCACGAGTGATTTACAAATTTATCTACAGAGAATTTGGAAATCAAGAGTAGCAGTTGTAAGGACTATTTAATGAATAAAATTAAGCTGTTTACTCACAAATCATTATTTAAATATAGTTATTTTAAAATAGTTATATGTTTAATGTAAACGGCGATGTTTGAAAACAAATGGGAAACGTTTGTTATGTTTCATTTTTAGTTGGTATAACTTTACAAACGAAATTGGATGCGTGATTATTTGCTATAATGAAAGAAAAACTGTGAAAGTTTCATATCCTGTATGCAGTAATTTGTTTCTTGTCATTATTACGTAGCCAGCGTTAAATTTGTGAAAATGGTGATTCCTGTACAGAAGTCATTCTGTGTGTTGCAATTTGCGAGGTCTGGTTCCATTTCTGCAGTGCAGCGAGCTTTCCGACGGCAATTTGGAATTGATCCTCCGACAGATAACATTATCCGTCGATGGTACAAACAGTTAGTAACAACTTCATGTATCTGTAAAAGGAAAAGTCCAGGACGTCCACGAACACCAAATGACGCATCGGTCCGGATGACATGATTCATTCCCATACCTCCACGGTCTCTCGATCTCACACCTCGTGATTTCTTCCTGTGGGGGGCATGTGAAAGACCATGTGTACGTACCACTAGTTCCGGTCGACCTTCCAGACTTGAGAAGAAGGATTGTTGCTGCTGTTGAATCCATTACTCCAAATATGCTGACCAAGGTTTGGGAGGAATTCGACTATCGGCTAGATGTGTGCCTTGAGACGAAAGGTGCTCACATCGAACACTTATAAAATATGTTATGAAAACTCAAAGAGTTTCTCTTTAATGTCATGTAACTTTTCGTCTTACATATATAATGTAAGGGAAATTAAATTACTTTGAAACCCCATCCATCATTTTGGAACACCCTACATAAATTACTATTTTCAACGTACAGGGTGGACCGCTCGAATGGACCTAATTTCAATTGCTTGTTACTGGCAAACGGTTGAAGATAGAAACTTAAAACAACGTTCATATTACAGAAAAACTCACCAAGTTTCGATATCCAGATCACCACATCTCTATATGAGCCCCAGCAGTCACTGTGACGATATCAAAGCGATGAACAATTTCTTGCCAAGTACGTTGGAGTATGTCTTCTGGAATGTTCTCAATAGCCTCTATGATGCGCTCACGAAGATCACGAAGGTCTTTGACTGGGGTGGTGTAAACTTTATCTTTGACATAGCCCCAGAGAAAGAAATCCAGTGGTGTTAAATCGGGAGATCTCGGGGGCCACGCGATGGTCCTCCCCTACCAATCCAACGGCCAGGGAAAATGTTGTCCAAAGTCGTACGAACTTCATTGGACCAGTGGGGAGGAGCACCATCTTGCTGGAAAAAAACGATGTTAGGCTGCAGTTGTTCAATTTGTGGAAAGAAGAACTGCTCCAGCATGTCAAGATATGTGGTACCACGAACAGTTTTCTCGGCGAAGAAAAACGGTCCAATGACCTTATTATGTGACAAACTGCACCAAACATTCATCTTCGGACTATCACGAACATGCTCTTGAATAGCGTGAGGATTCTCCGATCCCCAGATCCGCACATTATGCCGGTTTACCTTGCCTGACAAATGGAAAGTGGCTTCGTCCGAGAAGAAAATCTTGGTCATGAAGTCAGGATCAGCGGCCGAGACGGTCCAGCATCGTATTGGCGAATTCCACTCGTTTCGGCATGTCATTCGGCTCCAGACGTTGCACTAACTGCACTTTATATGCGTGCAGTTTGAGGCGTTTGTGGACAATCCGTTGTAATGTCGATTTTGGTATTTGAAGTTCCCGCGAAGCTCTTCTTAATGACTTCCGGGGGCTTCGCTCAAATGCGGCTTGAACATTTGCTACCATTTCATCGGATGCTCTGCGACCACCACCATGCTTCTTCAACACAGATCCTGTAGCTAATAATGTATCACGCCACTTCTTTATGCTTCTAGCAGTTGGAGCATCACGGTTAAACACACGCCGGAACTCCCTTTGAACTCTAATGATTGATTTAAACTCCGCATACCACAAAACAGCTTGCGCTTTCATCTGCGGAGTCGCCATTTTCACAAACAATTAAATCTAAGAACGAGAAACGTATCTTTGTGCCATCTACCGACAGGATTCGAAACTTGGTGAGTTTTTCTGTACTATGAACGTTGTTTTAAGTTTCTATCTTCAACCGTTTGCCAGTAACAAGCAATTGAAATTAGGTCCATTCGAGCGGTCCACCCTGTATTTCTTAGAGAGTCAGTCACTGCAAAATAATGCTATGACTTATTCAGAATTTTAAAAAGGAACAACTTTGTTTAATATGATAAACTTAAGTGATAAGATCACAAAACACGACTGTGATTGGTTGTAAAACAATATTCATTGAAACGTGATTGGTTGTAAAACAAAATTCATTGAAACGTGATTGGTCATTGACTCCCATTTGGGGCATGAGTTAAATAGTCATAAAAAAGGGGCTAGATAGAATAATTTAATGATATTAATTTTAAAAACTAATTCTACGTGAAATTAATTACTTTATCGTTAGTGCATAGGCCTGAAGTAATTACTTTTTATACATTTATAGAAAGTTGAATTTAGTAATTAACGACGTTTTCGATTTTAAAAATATCAAGACAACCCTTGAGGATGCCGGACGCAGTCTCCGGCGAAATGTCGGGGTAATACAAGTCTCAAGATCACGGCTAACAGCCCGGAAATCTTTTACAAGATCATCACACTAACTCCGGCTGTGAAAGCCTAAGTCAATATATTGATCTCATAAATATTTTTTTAACAAAATTATATTTGGATTGTTTTCTGACTGGAAATTAAATTACTCTTCAAAGTACAGTCCATCAGTATCTGTGATCTTGAGCCATCTTTCAGCGAAATTTATTACCCCGCGACGGTACCAGTCTCTGGTTTTTTATGCAAAAATTAAGACACACTTCTGCAGTGTCGATGTTTCAAATGTTTTCGAAATTCCACTCAAGAAATTGGCCATGGAACGAATCAGATGGTAATCTAAAGGTGCGGGATCAGAGTAATACGCTGTGAGCGATAATAGTTCGATTTCTCCGAATTCCTGAATTTTTGTCATGGTTGGTCATGCAGTATGGGGTCCGGTAGAGATTCAATCCGCAACTGCGTTTCAAATACTAATTACTTCAGTTTCTTTCCACAATTGAACCAAATTCAATCATGCACGTGGTGGCGTTCGGTTCAACTATTATGTCATGATGGAATCATGATGAACTAAAGTATGTTCAAAAATTTAAAAATGTAATTATGATAAAGGTAAGCATGTATATTGGTTTATTTATATACTCTAAGTAAAAGTGTTACATTCATTTCGCGTATCGTGCACCACTTTTCAAGTTTTGCGGACTGTACAATCTAAGTCTTGTCTTATGTTACCCGCTCTCTATATCAGCGGCAACCTTCTATCCTTTTCCGTTCTTTGCAGACTAATACCTTGTTAGTGCTTATGACCTTACGTCATGTCAAAAAAATAAAATAAAAAATAAAGTTTTTTAGTTATTATTTATATTCTTATAAATTGTGCACTCAGAGACATTAAAACTTATTGATAATATAAACAAAAACAGCTGATTGTACATCTGCAAAATTGCTGTATATATTTATGCTTTTTGGTAGATCTGAACTAACTACTCTTCGAAATAGTTGCTGATCTGTGTTTACGTTGAACTCTCCTTGCAAAAAACAAAAAAAAAGTGGCCACTAATGTACACTGTGTCCCATTCAAACCTTCCACATTTTAATTAATCATAACTCTGAAAATATGCGGAATTATGAAATGAGGTTGTCACTAAAAGAAAGTGAAACTCAAAGAATTTTTGTTTTCATTGTTGCAGTTAATTCATCTGTCGCATGTTGGACAATGACATAAAACAAAATGGCTACTGCTCAGCAACGAGCACAAACTGTTTTCTGGTATGCAGAGACGAAGTCAATAATTGCAGTGCAAAGACATTACCGGAGAGAATGTGGAGGAAATGCATCTCATGGGAAGACCATTAAGACATAGCTTAAGAAGTTTCTGGCGACTGGAAGCGTTAACAAAGAATCAGGAGGTGCTCGTACAGGGTGTTTCAGATGAAAACATTGAAGAAATTAGAACAGGATATAGGTGTTTTAGTGAGTGGCAATGAAAATTCTTCGAGTTTCTGTTTCGTTTAATACCGGCCTCATTTCATAATTCTGCATACTTTGTTACTTATGATTAATTAAAATTTTAGAGGTTTGAATGGACACCCAGTACAGTATATAAATTAAATTGACTATTTAACTCATGCCCCAAATGGGAGTCAATGATTTCTGTTTTACAACCAATCAGAGTCGTGTTTCACCAAATATTTATCAGTGTTATAATTACCATATTAAAGAAAGCTCCTCCTTACAATATTGCGTTCCTTTGGCAATAAATAGTATGATCTGGTTGCAGTGATAAACAAAAGAAGCAGTAGAAGCGTCCTATCGTTTCTCATTTGTTTTCAAACATCGCCGTTTACATTAAATATATCAATATTTTAAAATAACTATAGTTAAATAATGATTTGTGAGTAAAGAGCTTAATTTTATTCGTTAAAAAGTCCTAACAAATGCCACTCTTGATTTCCAAATTCTCTAGATAAATTCACTTCTCACTTCGTGAGTCGTGAATTTATCGATAATTTGGAATTCACTCGTGGCACTTATGATAAATGCACTATTCTCTGTATGATGACGGAACAAATACCTTTTATTTGTTACTTCATTTATAGCTTACTAGATGTAGACGCACAATTGTGATATTCATGCTTTAGGACTACAATGACGCAGGGTTCAACATGGTTCAATGCTTTTGAGAGTGCAGGTTTGTTTTATTAGCAAATAGAGAAACAATCTGATAACATTAAATTCGTTGAAATGCTATCTCTTTGTGTTACGTCGGTTTCAATAGTTTAATCTAGTCAAATAGGAAGAGTGCCACATTGATTTTTACGTGCTCTTAAACATTTGCGAGGTTTTCTTCTTATATAATGGAATGTCAGTTTGCACAATTCATATTTTTTACTTTGACCTTTTAGTTTAACTGGTATTTTTCATATTCCAAGACGAATCAACAAGATTAAGGTCGAGATTGCGTTGAAATTTCAAGAAAGTTGTGTTATGTCAATCGTGAAAAACACGGCTGAGGAATACATTTAAAATTACATAGTTTATTTGAGTATTCAGAATCTTACGATTATCAATAAATTACACTGCTTAACATGATTTTTGTAGTTTTTATCGTGTTTTTAAATATGTATTCCAAATTTCTCCATCACACAGTTTTTTATTTCAATTTCAATTAATGGATTTAAATAATTATTTTTTGATAAACGTTTTTTCGTCCATTGTAAAATAAATCCAAATGAGCTAACTCAGGAGATTTCAGCTATGGAAAAGAGATATCAAGTCAAATGGAATCCTAATATGCTGGCCGATTATTGTTGGACCATGAAGAGGGATGCTCCAAAGGCGAAATATATCAGAAAATCGTCATTTCTTACATTATAGGTGAGTCCGCATGTTCGAATATTGTGTAATTACAAATGTAGAAAATATTAAAGTGTTTGAAATTATAAATGCCTGTTCTCTTGGAAACCTTGCGCGATGGAGAAAAACCGATATCATATTTGAATTCAGGAGAAAAAATTCTATCAAAATCACTTATTTTTTCTTCCTGAGACAAAAAAAAAAAGTTTTTTTTTATTGCTCACTGTAATTTTAATCTTCAATATGTTGAATAGACTGCCGATAAAATAATGATTAGTAATCCTATATTAAAAGTATTGTTATATTCTATAATTCTAGTCTTTATTTCACTTTCTTGCTACTAAATAACTCACTTGCAATATCGAACCCCTAAGTTCATTGTCTCCACACATCCCTATCCAGAGATAATGTTTTCCAATCTTTCTATGTATAATTTATTTCCCTCAAATAACACTGAGCAACAAAAAGTAAACATTGTTTTGTCTCAGAAAGAAAAGTATGTGATTCTGATAGTATTTTTCTCCTGAATTCAAATATGAAATCGGTTTTTCTCCATCACGCAAGGTTTCTGAGAGACAGACATTTATATTTTCAAACACTTTAATATTTTCTACATTCGTAACTACACAATGTTCGAACATTCGGACTCACCTAGAAAGTACGATATGACGATTTTCTGCTATATTTCGACTGTGGAGCATCCCTCTCCTGCAATAATCGGCCAGCATATTAGGATTTCATTTGCCTTAATATCTCTATTCCATAGTTGAAATCTCCTGAGTTAGCTCATTTAGTTTTATTTTACAATGGACAAATGGACGAAAAAACGTTTATTAAAAATAATTATTTAAATCCATTAATTGAAATTGAAATAAAAAAACTGTGGGTGATGGAGAAATTCCGAATACATATTTAAAAACACGATAAAAACTGCATTAATTACAACTATTAGTACTCATGAGACAAAAATCATGTTGACCAGTGTAATGGTTAATGTTAATCTCCCACCTCATTCTTGGTCACCAACTGGGAATTTTCTCTTTGATTTTCCTACAAGAAGCTTCCAAGCCCCTCTTTAATTTACCACTCGTGCTGTATGTCCTGCCCATCGCAAATCTACGAGTCTTAACTTTTCTTATTGTATCTGGTTTCCTATAAATACCATGTAGCTCACTGTTATGTAGTTTACTTCATTAGCCTATCTGTTAATCTCTCGTTGGACCAAACATTTTTCTAAGAAGTTTATTCTCGAATACACGTGATCATTTCTCTACCCTTAAAGAAAGAGTGTACGTTTCGAATCCATTTATTTTTTAACAAGGGGAACAATAGTGATACAGTACATAAAATCCAGAATTCAATCTATGTTTAATTTATTTCTGCATGTCATTCCTGCTTGTAATTATTGTTCGTAGTATTTGAATTCAGTCATTATTAAAAATTTCCCTCATTTGTCATTAACTGTCCATTTCCATTATACAATGATATATTTCTGTGTTATCATATATTTGGTTTTATTAATGTTTACTTCCAGCCCCAGTTATTTAGCGTAATAAAAAATGCACGTGTCTGTTCTTAGTATTGCCGCACTATCACGAAATAATACTATTATAATCTGCATAACGTAAGAGATTATCGTTAGTATTATCATTATACTTATCATTATTATTATCATTATTATCATCATAATTATCTTCATCAATATTATTATTATTATTATTATTATTATTATTATTATTATTATTATTATTATTATTATTATTTGTCGATGGAAATTAATTTTTTGAGGAGAGCATCAAGATGTTCAAAATTAGAAAAACATATGAAATATGCCATATACGAGAAAAAGTGAATTTTACATATTCATTAGTGGATTATAAGATATAAGCAATTAAATTGGTATGGGCATGTACGACGAATGCAAGAAGAAAGGTTACCCAGAAAAACATTGGAATTGTGTCCACCTGGAAGAAGAAGGAAACGAAGACCTCGAAACACGTGGATGCAAGAAATGAGGACTGGAATGAGTACAAGAGGACTGGAGGACATGGAGTGGATGAATAGAGACGAGTGGAGAAGAAAAATACAAATTTTTTACACAGAAAGATGTGTAAACATTAAAAATCTGTATATAAATTATTATCTTATTATATGATAATAATAATAATAATAATAATAATAATAATAATAATAATAATAATAAAAATAATAATAATAATAATAGTAATAATAATAATAATAGTAATAATGATAATAATAATAATAATAATAATAACATACTTATATTCAGCTTTTTAATATTTACATATTTTTTTTTTTGCCTAAACTTTTATTTTTCTTCTCCACTCGTCTCTATCCATCCACTCCATGTTCTCCAGTCCTCTTGTTCTCATTCCATATTATCATTATTATTATATCATGTTAGTGGAATGAGTGAAGAGAGGATACCTTATAATATGTTAAACTGCAATCCATAAGGGTATAGAAGTCGTGGACGACCATTTAAAAGATGGAGCGAGCAACTATAATATGGAGCCGGAACAGATCAGAAATGGTCTAAACCGTGATGGTACATGATGTTGATGGTGATTATTATATTGATTACGTTACCTAGGAAAAATGCTAAGAGGAATTTCCTTCGGCTAATCATAAAATACACCGT
Source organism: Diploptera punctata (assembly GCA_030220185.1). Classification (NCBI taxonomy): domain Eukaryota; kingdom Metazoa; phylum Arthropoda; class Insecta; order Blattodea; family Blaberidae; genus Diploptera; species Diploptera punctata. The sequence goes on from JASPKZ010007390.1 coordinate 431,391, forward strand.
GACCACAAATATAGTATCACATTTTAAATTACTATTATGTCGCTTTGGATAATCGTATCAAACGAGAAACTCAAAAAGTTTTGTGCATGTTAACAATATCAACAATAGGGAATAATGGACAACAATACAGAAACTAAACTAAATGTAATCATGTTTTTGTGGTCGTTTTGGGTTCATTGTTGGATATTTAGATATTTACATGTCTGCAGCGTCACTCGTGGGGGCCACATTCAATGCCTATTAGGTATATCAAAAAGTTTTGAGTTTCTCTTTTGATTGTCACAAATTTTCATGTAGATACGATTAATCCAAAGCGACGTGTTTAGTAGTTTAAAGTATGATACTATATTTGTGGACACGTTGTATAGCTGCGTCACTATCTAATATATAAAATGGATGTTTATTGGTTTGTTCGTTTGTTCGTACTTTATGCGCGGCCATACCGTTGATCCGATTGTGATGGGGCTTTTTGCAAATGTTCAGAAGATTCCCGGAATGAACATAGTCTATATGAGAGTTGTGATACTCAACTCCTACACCCTTAAAAATCGCCCTTCGTAGTGGAAAACGTGAAAAAAGTAGCTTTTTTTGTCGCTTAAATGGCTTACGCTGCCTAAACCTTAACAAATACACAACATTAATGTACACAGAATTGAATATCTCAAAAAGTCTGCGACATCATATGTTTATCTCTTACGCATAACTCACAATAACCATTTTTTTTCATTGATGTTGCCAAGAAGATCGAGACAAGTACGTAGATTCCTTTGCAAACAGAGCAGCATATGGCGAGTATTCTTTTACGAATAACTCACAATACTTGTTCTGGGAGTAAAGGCGGCCGTCACGCAGGGCTGACAACCCGGCTGACATCAAGTGCCGATTGTCCAAAAAAGTGGGAGCCTTAACCTCCAACTACCCCAAGGGCCTCCTGAGGCCTGTAGTGGGATTACTTTACTTTACTTTATAACTCACAATAACGAATTTTGTCTTTTAGCTCATTTATGCCAAGAAGATCGAGATAAGTAGATTGCCGGGCAACACCGGGTAATCAGCACGGAGAATCTTAAAATAATTACTATATTCATTTATAATTATTTTTTATTTTACTTATTCAACTAATCATAAGAAATACATTAATTTTTGTCTACCATTAAGATGATAAGTTAGCAGCTTTCATCTGACCTCATATTTCCTTGGTTGGAATTATATTATTAACAGTAATACACTGCTCATTTATGCCAAGAAGATCGGGATGAGCAGATTCCCAGACAACGCCGGGTAAACAGCACGGGGTATCTAAAAATTATTACGATATAAATGTTTCTTTTTACCTATTTAACTGAACATAAACCACATTAATTTTCGTATTTCAGCTCGTTTATGTCAAGAAGATCGGGATAAGTAGATTCCCGGGCAACGCCGGGTAATCAGAACGGGATATCTAAAAATAAGTCTATAATTATTTTTCCTTTTACTTATTCTAAATATAAAAAAAAAACATTAATTTTCATTTATTTAAGCGTAGCAGCGCACGCCGCGTATTAGCTAGTATGCAATACGAAATAACGATATAGAGTATTAATACAATTGTAATGTTATTGCTGTTTTTGTTTATTTTTCTTTACACTAGTACCAATTATTACTTTATTGTAACGGACTGTCAACAGCACGTACGGCTTACTGCCCGTGCGACCCATATTTGTAAATAATATTGTAAATATCTTACTTTTTGTTTAATAAAGTCCTACTACTACTACTACATCACTGCATAGTGAAGTTTTAAGATAACGATGAACACCTCAAGTAAATCACCAATTTTTACCTCAGTAAGACGGAAAATTATTCTTAAGTATGTTCTAATTACAGTATTAATGACCACACGTGAAAATTATGTATATGACGCTTTCTGCATTATATCGTTTTACCTCCTTGTGTTGCAATTTTATTGCGGGGATACCCTTGCTAATATGTGACAGCGAGGAATCCCTCAGTTTTCCTTGCCTGCTTACGTTACCTGCGAGGGAGTTGGCTAACTCTTCAGTCTTCCTGCAGTTGAATTCCTTCTCGCTTTTGTGTAATAAAGTTGCTTTGTATTAGCGTGTAAACTGAGATGTGTTACATACACTATTTTGTCTGTATTTCAGTCAATACGTGATGTCTGTAAAGCGTGCATGTAAAACCCTTACACTGCGTGAGAAAATTTAAGCTTGTAATTTGAGAACTCTTTATAAGAAGGAAAACTGCCAAGATAGAAATATATTTTTTGATCGATGTCACTAATTTCTTATACTTACTAATATTATTGTTACTGGAAGTAAGTCAACGTTCCCACATCTAACCTGGTTGCTATGCAAACAAAATAAATCGCAATGCTGATATGGACTCAAAAAGCACACGTGCAGTAAGTAAAATAATAGTAGCAATATTAATTTTGAAATGAGGAAATGTGAATACCATCATTTAACTTTGTAGGCTATTAGCTTTGAGCATTGAGTACTCTGATCATAACCTTCCTGCAGATTTTAATTTCTCATTCATCAGAATCTTCTCGTTAATATGCACGCCTTTTTCATTTAACCATTTCTTGAATGTTTTGTACACTAACTTGTACCTTTCTTTAGACTTTTTCGGAATTAATGCAGAACATCCCACTGTCCAGGCTTCTTCAATTTCTGTATCATTTATCATGACTCCTTCCATAATAAAATTATCAAACAGATTCTAATCACGGTACTACATATAATACGATAAAATGTAAATATCTTTAAATTCGATACTATTATAGTATGAGCTAAAAGTAATACTCTTCTATAAAAAAACCCTCCCAGCCGGATTTGAACCAGCGACGTATGGATTACTGGAATTATATACCACTAAGCGTTCACTGCTCTATCAACTGAGCTCTTACAACGATTGACTAAAAAGTCGACAAGTCCGCAACCTATTATACCAGTTTTCATTTTTTTGATTTTCGGATGATTCTGGCCAGGATTTTAGAAACAAAATATGAAATTATTGTATTGTCACGGGTCCTCTACACGTATACAAAATTTCAAGTCGATCCAATGTTTCTAAGTGAATGAAAATCGCGTTGAAAGATTCTGTTACATTGATACAAGAACACTTTTTTTATATTCTGATGATTATGGCCAGGATTTTAGAAAATAAATATGAAATTATTGTATTGTCACGGGTCCTCTACAAGTATACAACGTTTCAAGTCGATCCAATGATTTTAAGTGGGTGAAAATCGCGTTGAAAGATTCCGTTACATAGATAGATAGATAGATAGATTAGATACAGGTCAATCTAATATAAAGCGTGTAAAAATGTCTCCACAGCCGACAATCCTTCCTTATAATAAAACAACTACATAGCAACGATCACCAAATGTTTCTTTTTCATAGAAGTCATTTACACCCAACCAATATTTTAATTCATTTATTACTATATTTAATAAAAATTAGTCACATCGACCAAAAAATAGTATGCAATACACATGAGGTAAGGACGTAACATATCTCGAAAATTAAAAAAAAACTTTTTTTCGATCGGTAACAAGTGCTTACCTCACTTGTGTGGCAATTTATTTAAGGACCCGTCAAGTTCCTTCATACGGGTAGGCAGGTTTTACTGTATTAGGAATTGACAGTTATTCTAAGTTGATGAATAGGGTACTTAGAAGTTTTCGTCTAAACAAATATTCATGTAGAATCAAAACGAAAATTCTAGGCCTATGATTTCTTGTCTTTAGAGAAATTACAATGGTCTGTCCAAGATGAGCGGATGGAGATACAGATAAGATTTCTAGAGTACTCTCCTCTCTACCAATATCCTCTCTCTTTCTTAAACAGCATCAGAGGGGACATAAAAATTCAAATGTTGCCTTAAGCTAAGTATCTCCTTATGAAGGGAAGAACAAGAAGTGTAGGATGAGTGTCCTATTCTTTCCATTCGTTTCTTTCTTTTTTTATATTTTTATACTTTTCTACTCCCTCTTTATATTATATATACGCTGAAAGGAAAATAAAGAAAGACTTTTCATTTATACAATCTTCCCTCTGTTTTGAAGCTTTTTCCACTTTCCCCTCGATCTGCCCTAAAACCATTTCTATTACAGTCAGAACGTTTAGGTCTACAGAAATGCTAGAAATCGTAAAAGTTTTATTTTTTAAATGAGAAACCGAATGATGTCTTACTTTAGAAATTATATTTAAGGGGCACTAAAATGCGTTTTTGACAAAAATCGGCAAAAATACTAAACTGTTTTTTATATAAAATTATCTATAGAACCTTAAAGAGGATAGAGCTAATTTAAATGTGTACACCAGATATAAAATTTTCTACCGGCCAGTTTTAAAGAGTGCTACTGCATATAGAGTTTGATTATTTATACACAGTGGGAACATATCCTCATAATTTTAATATACACTGGTACTAACGAACCCGTAGGTTCATGGTCGCGCAGACATAAGCTCTCCATACATCCCTATCCAGAGCTAATATTTTCTAATCATTCCCTATATAATCTACTTCCCTCAAGTCATGGTTAATATTATTCTCCCATCTCAATCTTGATCTACCAACTGTGCGTTTTCCCTCTGGTTTTTTATAAGAAGCTTCCATACATATATTTCATTCCCCATTCGTACCATATGTCCTGCCCATAACAGTCTACGAGACTGACCTGTTCTTATTATATCTGATTTCCTATAAAGACCATATAGTTCACTGTTATGTAGTCCTCTCCATTCACCTGTCTGTTCATCTCTCTTTGGTCCAAAATTTTTCCTAAGAAATCTTAATCTACTTTCCTCCCTTAAAGTAAGAGTTCATGTTTCGCATCCATATAATATAACTGGTAGAATAATAGTTTTATATATTTTCAGTTTAAGGTTTTTTGAAAAGAGTTGGGACGACAAGAGTCCTTGTAATGCATAATAGCAATAATATCCAGAATTTTGCTTATGTTTAATTTCGCCACATGGATATTATACGGACACGACCTGTTGGGATAGGATTTATAATCTCTGGACCACGTACATAATATTTTGACCACACAGTGACCGGAGAGCCTCCCTGGATAAATGATCAGATCAATTGCAGAGCGACCTTTGAGACAACATGAATATTTAAGTCTGAACACAACTTTCACTTACAAATTCAAACTAAACAAGGCGAATATGATATGGATGATTTAGATGCCATACTATTTCGGGGATTATTTAAGCCTTAAAAATTTTCGATATATTTCTTGCAGGTATGGAAAACTCCCGATGGAAATCGTATCCAGGAAACGTGTTCCGTCCGGGGATCGAACACGGGCCCACTCCAACGTTATAATAAATTAAATTTGGTGAAGCAAATAAAGTGTATTCGGAAATTTACTGTGACTATTTAACGCATGCCCCAAATGAGAGTCAATGACCAATCACGTTTCAATGATTTCTGTTTTTCAACCAATCGGAGTCGTGTTTCACGAAATATTTATCAGTGTTATAATTACCATATTAAAGAAGGCTCCTCCTTTTTAATATTCTGAACAGGTCTGACCATTATTTTGCAGTGTCTGAGCCCCGTGAGAAATACGACTACCAGATTGTATATATAGTGCATGAATGTCAACATATGCCGCATGCGGGAGTTAATATAAAAACATTTGTAGCAATTGATTATACCACCAAAAAAAAAAAAAAGAAACCACTGTTTGCACTTTCTTAAAAGTATTTTTTCCCAGGTAACAATCCAGAAAAATATACTTGTCATATTTACATCATACGACATCAGAAATGAATTAATATACAGTTTGATTTGTTTCATTTTTCTCCACTAGAAAGCATTCTTACAATATTGCGTTCCTTTGGTAATAAATAGTATGATCTAGTTGCAGTGATAAACAAAAGAAGCAGATGAAGCGTACCTATCGTTTCGAATTTGTTTTAAAACATCGCCGTTTACATTAAATATATAAAATATTTTAAAATAACTATAGTTAAATAATGATTTGTGAGTAAACAGCTTAATTTTATTCGTTAAATAGTCCTAACAAATGCCACTCTTGATTTCCAAATTATCTACATAAATTCACTCCTCACTTCGTGAGTCGTGAATTTATCGATAATTTGGAAATCACTCGTGGCATTACTTATGAACATTTTTTTCTAAGAAAGTTCATTTGAATAGGTCTCTTGAAGACTTACTCGCGACAATGTTGTTTTAAATGATATATAGTAAGTAAGTAAAGTGATCCCACAACAGACCCGGAGGCCCTTGGGGTAGTAGGAGGTTAAGGCTCCCACTTTTTCTAGACAATCGGCACTTGATGTCAGCCGGGTTGTCAGCCCTGCGTGACGGCCGCCCCCCAGAACAAGCGTCTGGTACTCATTTCCATTAGAGGCTGAGTCGACCCCAGGGCCATAGTGCCGCCAGAGGGTTCGGGTCAGTTTAAAAATCCTGACCCCAACGGGACTTGAACCCTCGACCCTCCGGCTTGTAGCTCAGTGCCTTAACCACTACGCTACGGCGTGCCCCCAAATGATATATAGAGTCCCTATTAGGTTCGTCTTCCGGGCATATAGGCCGTGGTCCAGTCGTTCTTCTACTCGACGTTTCGTCTACTGCTGCGGTAGACATCTTCAGGAGATACTGCGTGCTCTCTGTGAACTCCTCAACAGTCGGCTGCAGACTGGCTGGTCGTTGGAAACTCCCTCCCTATTTATAGGCACGCCCCTGGTGGAGAGGCGGTTTTCTGCACGGTCCGTGTTGCGTGCTGTTTTGTCCAGGCTGTCGCTAGCAGAAGTCATAGGCTTCGTTGTCGTATTGTGCAGTGCCGGGATCCAGATTTTGTTTATCTTCATGGTTTTCTTCTTTTTTGTTAAAGGAATTTTTGTGTTTATATATTTCAATGGCTTCTCTGTACATTCTGGTGTAATAATGTGATGTTTGGGACAATACCTGTGTTTCTTCGAATCTTATTATATGTTCTTGGTTGTTCATCCAGTGTTCCGCTACGGCTGATTTTTCCTTTTGTTTTAGTCTGCAATGCCTCTTGTGTTCTTGCAATCTTGTGGTAACCATTATTTTTGTTGTGCCGATATAAACCTGAAGAAGAAATATCGGTACTTGCCAAAGGAGGAAATTTTGCTGTAACACCTAAAACAATACCTATTGAAGACATCATAGCCAATGTAGAAGCCGGAATAAGGCAGCTGCCTATTCATCAGAGTGAGGAAATAAGGGGCGAAGTGTCTCGCATTCTCCGTAAAACCAAACCACCGGTGAGTAATTTATCACGAAAAGAAAAAGTAGCTTTACATAATCTAAACGAAGACAAAGACATCATCGTTCTTCCTGCAGATAAAGGAAATGCCACCGTCATCATGGAAACAGAACAATACAACCAGAAAATGCAACAGCTTTTAGATCCAGAGACATACTAGATTCTTAAAACTGATCCTACAGCAAGAGTTCTACGTAAATCCAATAAACTTATCAAGAGCTCCACACTTGATGAAGACACTAAACGAGGATTGTACAAATCAGAAGCACTGCCACCAAGATTGTATGGATTACCAAAGATACACAAGGAAGGAACACCACTCAGACCTATTGTTTCGGCCATTGGATCACCTACATATGAACTCGCCAAGTTTCTCGCCTCACTATTGAAACCGTATATTGGAAAAACTGACACGTTTGTAAAAGACTCCACGCACTTCATAGAAAAAATAGACGCTCTGAAACTCAAGCCAAACGATAAAATAATAAGCTTCGATGTGGTTTCTTTATTTACTAAGATACCTATCCCAGACACTATGACATACTTGCAAGAACTCTTTCCCCCCAGACATAGTAGCGCTGTATAACATATGCCTCACAGAAACGTATTTCCAATGGGGAGGAATATTCTACGAGCAAATAGATGGCGTGGCCATGGGAAGTCCATTAAGCCCCGTAATAGCCAATTTTTACATGGAACAATTTGAAAAACAGGCCTTGGAGAATGCTACATTAAGACCTTCAGTTTGGCTGAGATATGTGGACGACACATTCGTCATTTGGGAGCATGGTGAAGAAGAACTTGATAACTTCAGGCAACATTTAAATGGTATTTGTCCCAGCATCCAATTCACCCTGGAAAGAGAAGAGAACAACAGTCTACCGTTTTGGATTGTTTTAGTAATTCGAAACCAAGACATGACACTTGGACACAAGGTATACAGAAAAAAGACTCACACAGACAGATATCTACATAAGCGGTCCAACCATCATCCCAGACAAAAACGCGGAATAATTAAAACCCTGGTGGAACGAGCCAAAAGGATTTCGGAACCACAGTATCTACAAGAAGAAATTAATCATCTCCAAGCAGCGTTTCAATCCAATGGATACAGCAAAACAGATTTTCGCCGAGCCATAAATCCCAATAAATACAAATCCGAAAACGGGAACAAGGAGGAGGCAAAGGGTAAGGTGTACCTACCATATATCAAGACAATAACGGAGAGAATTGGTCGAATATTAAATAAATATAACATATCTTACAACCTACAAGCCAACACAAAAAATCAGCAATATACTGCGCCCAGCCAAAGATACAAGAGATCCGTTAAGTACTGCCGGTATATATCGCATCCCTTGCAGTTGTGGACAGGTTTATATCGGCACAGCAAAAAGAATGGTTACCACAAGATTGCAAGAACACAAGAGGCATTGCAGACTAAAACAAAAGGAAACATCAGCCGTAGCGGAACACTGGATGAACAACCAAGAACATATAATAAGATTCGAAGAAACACAGGTATTGTCCCAAACATCACATTATTACTCCAGAATGTACAGAGAAGCCATTGAAATATATAAACACAAAAAATTCCTTTAACAAAAAAGAAGAAAACCATGAAGATAAACAAAATAAACAAAATCTGGATCCCGGCACTGCACAATACGACAAACGAAGCCTATGACTTCTGCTAGCGACAGCCTGGACAAAACAGCACGCAACACGGACCGCGCAGAAAACCGCCTCTCCACCAGGGGCGTGCCTATAAATAGGGAGGGAGTTTCCAACGACCAGCCAGTCTGCAGCCGACTGTTGAGGAGTTCACAGAGAGCACTCAGTATCTCCTGAAGATGTCTACCGCAGCAGTAGACGAAACGTCGAGTAGAAGAACGACTGGATCACGGCCTATATGCCCGGAAGACGAACCTAATAGGGATCAAGACGCCGGCCGTGAAAGCCTACAGTTATACGATATATAGAGTGTTTCTAAATTAGACCGTCAAACTTTGGGATTAGATAGAGAACCTTCATTGAAGCATATTTTATTAAGGAACCTATGGGCTGAAACGCTTCTTTTCAGGGCTGGAAGGATCTTACAGGAAGGGATTGAAGGAAACGGAAAAACACTCCTTTCATTTCAAGAGGGGTTTGTCATTACTACTCTCGCTTGGTTTGTTTAGTACCGGAGCTCAGTTATATTCGCAAACTATTACACCAAGTTTGTTTACGTCCAATGGTACGATCTATTGGATAGGTAGGTGTAGGCCAACTGTCTGACTGGCACGCTCGCCTGACCTGATCTACTGCCTAAATTTCTTTTTGTGGGGTTCAATGAAGGCAATCGTTTATGTAACCGATATTGACTCCGAAGAAGATCATGTAGCACGCATTGTCTGCGCAGCAGCTGAAATAAGGGAAACTCCTGGCATCTTTGCAACGATACGACAAAGTATGGCACATTGATGCACTGTTTGTCCGGATGTCGATTGACGTGAGTTCCAACACTTGTGATGAGACAATAAACTGGATCTATCTTGACAATGCAACAATGAAGTGAATGTTTATTTATTTATTTTTTAGAATTAAGTACGTTTTGTTTCTGCTTGTCTGTAAAATATAATTATGGATTAACACTCAGATTTATGTAACACAGAATTAATTGTTAATTGCACGTAGCTACTTCTTTCTATCGCTTCCTCTAAGACCCCTCTTGCACTGAAAATGAAGCGCCACAGCCTATAGGTTACTTAACAAAATAAATTGTAATATTATTGTATTTTCTTTATGTAATTGTAAAATTATTGTTTTCTTTTTGTTTTTCTTTATACTATTACCAAATATTACTTTATTGTAACGGACTGTCAACAGCACGTACGGCTTACTGCCCATGCGACCCATATTTGTAAATAATATTGTATATATCTTACTTGTAGTCTTATAAAGTCCTGTTACTACTACTACTACTACTACTACTACTACTACAACTTAAAAAATATGCTTCAATGAAGGTTAACTATCTGCTCCCAAAGTTTGTCGGTCTAATTTAGTAGAAAACCACCCTGCATAATGAAAGAAAATTAAATACAATATAAAATGGAGGTTGAAACCTATATTTTAATGTCATGATAAATTGTGTATATTGTTTTATATACGTAAGTGTATATAAGCATGTTTGCAGAAAATAGACTGATATTTTAGTGAAGTTGTTTGCTTAAGGCTATTTGTTTTCTAAAGAGAGAGAAAGAACTCCTGTGGGACTACGCAGATCCCTACAAATGAACTATCCTTTTGATGTTACGTTCCTTTACGTTGAAGGGAATGGGATTGTACGGGTGTTGAAGCGCATTACATCTTTGTAAGAAGTAAAATTCCCCCCCCATAACTATGATTCCTTTCGTTATGTATTCGGTTTGATGGGTATATAGAGCGGTATAAAATCAGTATGATGCCTACCATAAACAGAAATTCTAACTAGATCTTTGTGACTTAATAAAAACTAACAAGAACCAAAACGTAATATCTTTAAAAACATCCTTTATGTCAATTTGCCGCTTTTTAATGGTTCTTTGAATCTGTGAAATGTCTCAGTAATGTTTTTATTCTTGGAACACATTCATAAAGAATGAAAGAAATTTCTTACTAACTGAAAAAGATGAACTCTACATCTAAATCATCATTGATATATATTAAGAGAGAAAGTATTCTTTTACAGTTTTGTGTATATAATAAAAAATATAAACATTTTATTATTTGTCACAAAAACAACAACAATAATAATAATAATAATAATAATAATAATAATAATAATAATAATAATAATAATAATAATAATAATCCATCCAACCATAGTAATTCTGCCCGAGGGCAGATCCTTCACTGCAATCATAGCATTTTCATGCTATGCTTGCAACTTTACTAGGGAATTGAAGGTGTGGTAGATTCCCGTTGCTTTCCACACCGGTGAAGGAGGAGGACGATGATAAGGATGATGATGGCCATATGATTTCGGGGACCGTTTGGGCCTTAAAGATTTCCTGCCATTTGTCTTAAAGGTAAGGAAAAACCCCGATAAGAACCTCACCCAGAAAAACTACCCCGACCGGGGATCGAACCCGGGCCCGCTGCGTGACAAAGCAGCATGCTACCTCGAGATCACAGCGATGGGTAATAGTAATAATAATAATAATAATAATAATAATAATAATAATAATAATATGAATAACAATAATAATAATAGTAATAATAAAAATAATAGTAATAATAATATATTTATAAATATGTTTAATTTAAATAAAACAATAATTGAATATCAGACGAAATGACAGACCATTTAAATCGGATCCAATAGTTAATATAGCAAACCAAGCACTGTTATACGAGGACATAGGACAGAGGAATCAAGATCATTCAGAAGATGGATAGATGAATGCATTTGGTATTTTGGGGCTGAAAGAAGCAGATATGCCTAACTCTGAGGTATAATAACAATAAAATAACAATAACTAAATAAAATAATAATAATAATAATAATTTTATTTTATTTGGCAGAGCAAAACATTAAGATTGTCTACGAGTCAACTCGGTTATATAAATTCCCCATAATTGGTCTTGAGTGAACTGTGAAGAGATTTATCTACGCCTAAAACACAGAATTTGATTGGACACTGGTTTCAATAACAGGTATAAAAAAAGCAAGTTTATTGAAAAAGAAATGTTTTTAATCCATGTAGGCCTAGGCTTACAAATCACTCCACATATTTATAAAATGATGCCGATTGCAGCGGGTCTGCACAACATGTCCATCTTTCATGACGGTTGTTTGAGGTGTGATACAAACATGATGTATGCCTATTGCGAGGTAGCAGTATTAATCAGCATGACTAACATTAACCTTACAATATATTTAAAATATTCAACAATCGCCAAAGAAATGTGGCCACCAATATATATATATATATATACACACACCTGTCTAAGCAAATACAAATTATTAGGAAATAAATTCACATAATTGAGTCTTAAAAGACTCAACAAGTCTTAAGTCGGTCCGGGTAGACAATAATAATTGTTTGCCATATTCGACGTGGCGAGAGTAGATGAATTTTCTTATAGCAGAGCCGCCCAAACTTATTTGTATCACGGTGTATCAAAATGGCATGGGCCTAAGACCCTATTATAGCTGTTGAGGATATTATTGTTAATAAAAATAATGATAACATCAATATTATTTATTATTATTAAGATTTCTAGAAGAAATAAAATAAACAATTACTTACTTACTTACTCACTGGCATTATCGAACCCGTAGGTTCATGGCCGCGCGGACATAAGCTCTTCATACATCCCTATCCTGAGCTAATCCTTTCCAATCATTCCCTGTATAATCTAATTCCCTCAAATCATAGTTAATGTTATTCTCCCACCTCATTCTTGGTCTACCAACTGGGCGTTTTCCCTCTGGCTTTCCTACAAGAATCTTCCATGCACGTCTTTCATTCCCCATACGTGCAACATGTCCTGCCCATCGCAGTCTACGAGACTTGACTGTTCTTATTATATCTGGCTTCCTATAAAGACCATGTAGTTCATTGTTATGTAGTCTTCTCCATTCACCTGTCTGTTCATCTCTCTTTGGTCCAAAAATCCTCCTAAGTACTTTATTCTAAAATCCTGTAATCTCCTTTCCTCCCTTAAAGTAAGAGTCCATGTTTCGCACCCATATAATATAACTGGTAGAATAATAGTTTTATATATTTTAAGTTTAACGTTTTTTGAAAGGAGTTGGGACATCAAGAGTCTCTGCAATGCATAATAGCATACATTTCCAGAATTGAGCCTATGTTTAATTTCTTTGTGCATCTCATTCCTATTTGTGATTATTGTTCCTAGGTATTTGAATTCAGCCACTTCCTCAAAATTTCCCTCATTTGTCATTTGCTGTCCATTTCCATTATATAAAATAAAATAAACAATATAATTAAAAATAGATGAATGTTCTAACTTCAATTGTGAATTTCATGAAAAACAGACAATTGAACTGGTAAGGTCATGTAAAAGTTATGACTGAGGACAGATTCCCAAGATAAATATTAGAATGGGTGTCACTTGCCAGAAGAAGAAGAGGACGGTGAAAATAACGTGGATTGATTTTGTTGTAAGCGCAGGAGGGGGGAGAAGATTTGGAATATGAGAATTAGGATAACAGAGAGATGTAGTGGAAAATTACAGCAGATTAATTGTGGGCAGGAAGATGCTGTGTAACCTGCTAAATAAACAAATAAATTTATTATTATTATTATTATTATTATTATTATTATTATTATTATTATTATTATTATTATTATTATTATTTATTATTATTATTATTATTATTATTATTATAAACGTAGTCACTTTTGAAATCCAGAAACGGTTGAAGCAAGGAGATGCATTATCTCCTCTACTATTTAATTTTGTACTAGAGCATGCCATTAAATCTTTAGAGAATGAGGAACGCTTACAACTGAATGGTATTAATAAGCTGTTAGTTTATGCTGATGATGTAGTACTACTGGCCGATAGCGAGGAGATACTAAAGGCCAACACGCACACACTATTGAGTAACACTAAGAAATTGGGACTGGAAGTAAATATCAATAAAACTAAATATATGGTCACACGTAGATATTCAGTATATAATGGAAATGGACAGCTAAGGACAAATGAGGGAAATTTTGAGGAAGTGGCTGAATTCAAATACCTAGGAACAATAATCACAAATAGGAATGAGATGCACAAAGAAATTAAACATAGGCTCAATTCTGGAAATGTGTGCTATTATGCATTACAGAGACTTTTGATGTCCCAACTCCTTTCAAGAAACGTTAAGCTGAAAATATATAAAACTATTATTCTACCAGTTATATTATATGGGTGCGAAACATGGACTCTTATTTTAAGGGAGGAAAGGAGATTGCGAGTATTTGAGAATAAAGTTCTTAGGAAAATTTTTGGACCAAAGAGAGATGAACAGACAGGTGAATGGAGAAGACTACATAACAATGAACTACATGGTCTTTATAGGAAGCCAGATATAATAAGAACAGTTAAGTCTCGTAGACTGCGATGGGCAGGACATGTTGCACGTATGGGGAATGAAAGACGTGCATGGAAACTTCTTGTAGGAAAGCCAGAAGGAATACGCCCAGTTGGTAGACCAAGAATGAGGTGGGAGAGCAACATTAACTATGATTTGAGGGAAGTAGATTATACAGGGAATGATTGGAAAGCATTAGCTCAGGATAGGGATGTATGGAGAGCTTATGTCCGCGCGGCCATGAACCTACGGGTTCGATAGTGCCAGTGAGTAAATAAGTATTAGGCCTATAAACGTAGTTGATTTGCTAGTTTTCTAGTTAAGTCGTTATATCATATTTTACCAATTCTTGTTCCATTATTGATAGACTAACATTATAGGTCTATCCTTAGCATATTTTAATCTATTAGATTGCTACAGGCCAATAGGGGCCGGATAGAAAGTGATGGAGGGCTGTATCCGGCCCGCGGGCAGCAGTTTTATTGTCCAAATCTTAGAGCATAAACATCCTGGGTATGATTTCTTTCAGAAGGAAAGTCTTGGGTCCCGTGATATAGATTTCTCAAAACTTAGATGATACGTGTCTGATCTAAATATGTCACCCCTTTATGGCTTGAAATGCATCACTAATGACTTGAGTAGTGTCGTTAAATAAAAAAAACTACTGTAATTAATTAGTAACAGTTATAACTAAATTAGGTATTCAGGTAAAATAAAATAAGAATACTTTGTAGACACATGAATAGTAAATAAAACGTATAAAAAAGCGAGGGAAGTTTGTGAAAGACGACATATCTACAAGATGATCATCCGGCTCGGTCCAGTTCATTCCAGACTTGATGTCCCATAAGAAAATCCCGCAGGAAACCCAATTGCTTCGCTAGAGAGATACTAAATCACTTGCTAGCCTCTTCAAACTTGTCTGCTATTCTCCTTGTTTAACAACTCAATTTTAAAGAAACCAGTACAATGCATTCTTCATTGCAAATCTCGATTTATAAATTATTCAATTTTTAAGATAAATAAAACGTGATTTTCTAAAACAAATAAAATATTATTTATAATAAAACTTTGTAGGAATTCACTGGAATTCAAATTACACAAACAAAAATAAAAAAATCACATAAAGCTAAATTGTTTTTTTTTGCGGGATAGTGTGTTTTGTCGTGCTTACAGCAATGGCGACCATGATTAAAAGTTCAACTTTCTACATTTCTGGGTTGCCAACCTAAATAACTATACTGTAATATTACATATTATAAACCTCGTGCTGGAAGTAAAACCACTGCCCTTTATACTACGTACCATGCATATACAAAAATATTTGCGAACGGTAGTGTTAATATACATTATACGAAACAAATCACTGAATTTTAAATGAACTGAACTTTATTTGAAACAATAAAAACGTACTTGCAGCCATTTTATGACTGATTGGTGTCACGGCCTGCTGTCGTATCAACTAATAAACATTGCCCACACAGTTAAGGATAGTCAGTTGTTTATAACAAACGCAAATATTTCGAACAAATATGTTATTATTTTACTAATATTTATTATTTTGGAAACACCATCGCGAAAAAAATGTACAACTCACGTTTGTGAAGTGCTTTACAGAATCTCGGATGTTAAAAACCTAGCGATAGCGAGGTTCTTAAACATTTCCTCACTTCTGTAAAAACCACTTCCCAACCTCGCATCATAATATACTATTACGTTGCAAATAAAAAAAAATTAAACACAAAACAGTATGTTCATAAGTAATGCCACGAGTGATTTCCAAATTATCGATAAATTCACGACTCACGAAGTGAGGAGTGAATTTATCTAGAGAATTTGGAAATCAAGAGTGGCATTTGTTAGGACTATTTAACGAATAAAATAAAGCTGTTTACTCACAAATCATTATTTAACTACAGTTATTTAAAAATATTTTTATATTTAAAGTAAACGGTGATGTTTGAAAACTAATGAGAAACGATAGGTAGCCTACGCTTCTACTGCTTCTTTTGTTTATCACTGCAACCAGATCATACTATTTATTGCCAAAGGAACGCAATATTGTAAGAATGCTCTCTAGTGGAGAAAAAATGAAACACATCAATCTGTATATTAATTCATTTTTGATGTCGTATACATTTAAGAAAGTGCAAACAGTGGTTTCTTTTTTTGGTGGTATAATCAATTGCTACAAATGTTGACATGTAAGCACTATTATATACAATCTGGTAGCCGTATTTGTTATAGGCTCAGTCACTGCAAAATAACGGTCAGACCTGTTCAGAATATTAAAAAGGAGGAGCTTTGCTTAATATATGATAATCCTAACGTTGATAATTATTTCGTGAAACACGTCTCTGATTGGTTGTAATACAGAAATCATTGAAACGTGATTGGTCATTGACTCCCATTTGGGGCATGAGTTAAATAGTCTGGTAAATCCAATTTATAATAGATAAACAGGTTTATAATAAATTTTATGAAAAGTGATGAACTAAACTGCATGGTGCAGAAGATTTAATATTCCTTTGGGCTGCTGGCTTCACACCCACAATTTACTTTCGATAACAGAAGTAGACAATCATATAGCTATTATCGGGGTGACATGTAGTCGGCATGTCGGATCCTTCAACAGCTATAGGAGATTTTTTTTACATGGAGTCCTTACCTATCATAATAGCTACGCAAATTACTTGCATAGCTGAGAGTGCACTGCCCATCGAAACAAGCAGAAATTCTTCCCATGGGAACTGGAACCAGAGTATGTTCCTTTTTTATCTACATATCATGAAATTAAAAAATATAGAAAAAATATATCTTAATTAAAGAAAATAAATAGCAATGAAAGGGAAAATTTAATATTGGAGGAAGGAGTCCAAATAAAGCAAGTGAAACAAACTAAATATTTGGGAATAATTATGGATAACCTTGAAGGTATAGGCAAAGAGAATATAAAACATAGAATTGAATTGAGTAGCAAAATAATATCATCGTTAAATTCCATATTTGGAAAGACACAAAAAAATATATTGGTAAAAATTGGTGGAATCTGTTGCAATGTATGGAAGTGAGGTATGGACAATCAGTAAGTACTACAAGAATAGACTAATAGCTCTAGAAATGGATTATTTACGCAGAAGTGCCAAATAGTCAAAATTAGAACATGTCACAAATAAAGAAATTAAAAATATAATCGAAGCAGAAGAAAGCATAATTGAAAGAATTGAGGAGAAGGAATTAAAGTGGTTAGGACATGTTTTAAGAATAGAAGATGAGCGGTGGCCAAAGCAACTATATCAATGGCATCCGACCAGAAGGAGGAAGAGAGGGAGACCGAAGTTAACATGGAAAGAAAACATGAAGACATTAATGCAAGGAAGAGGGCTAAGCATTGAAGATGTCCAAGATCGTAGGCTTTGGAGGTTTGGCACGGGAAGACGGCAGCAGCTGTAAAAACCCGAAGATAGAGAGAAAAGAAAATAATTAAATCCATAACTGGAAATTGAGATTGTGAATTTTAATAAAGTCATCACAGAGTTACGTAAGGCAGAGTTCATATACTCCATTCTCTTGGTCCGTTTACGTTTCTATATGGGGTAGGGAATTCTTAAATCTCCACATTAAGTCTGGGTGTACGTTCACTGTCTTGTGATGTTCTGTGACGTTGGACAGGTGCACTGACAAACACAGTTTCAGGAAGGACCGATACTTGTGTATCTGAAAATTTCTGTTGGAGCTTTTCACATATGACTGTATACTTTCATGTTATTTATAACATTATAAAGTTTTTATGTAACAAATAATTATATAATGAACTCACAAAATTGTACTTTTGTGGTTCGGAATTCCTGCTCCCAGACTTCAGGCAACCAGCCAAGGACATTAGCTTATAGATAGATATTTTTTTAAAAAGGAAGCTTTCCAGATGAATGGTCCACATGAATACTGCATCCTATTTACAAGGGTAAGGGTGGAGTTAACAATCCGGACAATTACCGCGGTGTCTCTCTTCTGCCGGTGTTTGGAAAAAAATATTGCACAGTGCTATATAACAGGCTAAAATTTGGGTAAACGAGAATAATAAAATTTCACAATACCAAGCCGGGTTCAGGGAAGGCTTCAGGACGGTGGACAATCTATTTGTCTTGAGAACTGCAATTAACAGATGTTTGAGTGTCAAACGACGCAGGTTACACTGTACTTTTATAGATCTCAAAAAAGCCTTTGATTCTGTTGAACGCAATGCCCTATGGCAGAAATTATGGCAACTAGGGGTATCGGGAACTATGATTAGGGCGCTAATGGGAATTTATAAAAAAAAGTGGAGTTCTATGTTAAATATGGGAGAGACCAAATTTCAGAAAATATAAAGGCAGTTAGGGTGTAAAACAGGGATGCGTATTGTCACCATTGTTATTTAACATTTGCTTATAAGAACCACGAGGCTGTAAAAAGCTTTCCAAAAAAGAGAGGTAGAAAAGAAATTTAAAAAAAGTAATCTGAATCAAAATTAAATTTTTAATAATTGTAGTTAATATTATTTACTTATATTATAATCTAGTGCATATACTTAAGTATTTAGGTAAAACATAATAAAACTCATCCGTAATATTTTTATAGCCTGTTTCAATATTATTACCGCTGCCGCCACCGCCGTCAACAGCACCACATGCCTTCTCAACATATGTACTGCGGAGAAGTTCGCGAATCAATGCATGGATCTGGTGCACAATCTAGCGATTAAAATTTGCACACCACCTCCTCTCCTATCCCCATGATTGAAAATTTTGGAATTAAATTAAGTAAGTTAAATTAATTTAACAATTCATTGATAGTATTTTTAACAATTAATAAATTTAATTATCTATGAAAATAATATTAAGATTAACAAATATTTTCTTTTGTTTTGTTTTAAATATTGTACAAACGTAAAATTAGTTTTCTATATCTCATTATTTTTCTTTGTTTTTTATAAACATTAGACAGGGACAATTTAATACGTCTTGCTTGTATACATTATTATTAGTTTTAGTCTTAATTTTAACTAACATAAACTGGTTGCATTTAGATCGTAATATAATGGATATTATCTTTTTGATCAAATTTTTATTTAGTATTTAATATTAGAGTTAATTGTGATTGTTATATTTTGATGTAATATATGTTTGTCCTGGTGAGTGGAAGAGAAGGCCACATGGCCTTAACTCCACCAGGCTAAATAAATCTAATCTAAAGATGTTCAACAACGTCGGGTAGCGTATCCAGGTCCTCTACTCAGGAAGTAGGCATGTTACCACTTGAGCCAGGAGAGCAGCCATAAAAAACAAGAGAATATAAAGAGATTCGTACAAATTTAACAGAAATTAGAATTAATAAAATAATAATATAAAGAAAAGAAAAGAACAGAAACCAGCAATTAGTCTATTGAGAGACCAATTACAAAAGAAAATAATTTAATTTCTTTTTATGTTGTATCCTCTTATACATCCCCTTCCCCGAACATTCATTCCGTCCATAATATCTTCAAAAGAAATTTCTCTTATTCAGTGGCCCAACCAAACATATATAGCCCATAATTGTTGATTTGTAACTTGATTATTTTTATACTAAAACAAAATAAATGAAAATAGCTGTATTATTAATGTATCACAATATATCATATTACGGTGTGAATAATTACCACGAACAAATTGCATCAAATTATCAGATAATTGTAACATTTATAGTCAATAAATTATCATGGAATTACAACACTAAAATTGAATGCTTAATGATTGTTCATTTCATAACATTTAAATATATGACGCATTTGATCAGTACAAGTAGCCAATTGAATAATTTATAACGTATAATGTAAATCACCAATAATTGTTTGCTGAAAATATTTACTCAAGAACAAACCATCCTAGCTGACAAAGGAAAATTTTATTGAAAACCTTAATGGCAAAGTGTATTTTTGTAAAATGATATTTTTGCAGGACTACTGCGTCTATTACGGAATTTTTGGAGCTTAAAAACAATTCTGAAACTAGCTAAGTGAGTCTCCACACCATGGAGCTCTTAATTAATTTCCTTATAACATACCAAATGAACAGCTGATGACAAATTAAGGGAAATTTGAGGAAGTAGCTGAATTCAAATACCTAGGAACAATAACTTCAAATAGGAATGAGATACACAAAGAAATTAAACATAGGATCAATTCCGGAAATGCGTGCTATTTTGCATTACAGATATTCTTGACGTCCCAACTCCTTTCAAAAAACCTTAAACTGAGAATATATAAAAATATTATTCTACCGTTATATTATATGGATGCGAAACATGAACTTTTACTTTAAGGGAGACAAGGAGATTACGCGTATTTGAGAATAAAGTTGTTAGGAACATTTTTGGACCAAGGAGCGATGAACAGACAAACGAATGGAGAAGACTACATAACAGTGAACTACATGGTCTTTGTAGGAAGCCAAATCTGTTAAGAACAGTTAAGTCTCGTAGACTGCGATGGGTAGGACATGTGTTACGAATGGGGAAAGAAATATGTGCATGAAAGCTTCTTGTAGGAAAACCGGAATGAAAACGCCCAGTTGGCAGGCCAAGAATGAGGTTGGAGAATAACATTAACTATGATTTGAGGGAAGTAGATTATACAGGGAATGATTGGAAAACATTAGCTCAGGATATGGATGTACGGAGAGCTTATGTCCACGTGGCCATGAACCTATGGGTTCGATAGTGCCAGTGAGTCAGTTAGTTATAAACATAACTAAGTATAATCATTCATAGATCCCATAATTCAAATTGTAACTATCGCGCTAAACAGCTCTATCCTCGTTTCTTAAGAAATCATCTAGCGTATATAATCAGTCTTCAGCAAGTAGGGTTCCCAACCGTTATATGTAGTATTTTCAAACTGAAGCCGTTACATACGTATTGCATCTATTCAATTTTTTCGCGATGCTGGGTGAGAACCGATCCCATAATTGACAAAATTCCATGAAAAAAATGTCTTCGCTCTTGGGGATTCAAATCAACGCAATTCGTTTATCTCTGCGTCATGACATGAGTGCGTTTTTATGGAGCGAATAGATATATTACAGGTAAATCCGACATAACAAAAATGCCTGCTTGAAAACCCATATTATAGAGGTTTCCTGAAGAAATTTACGGCCCAACATATTGCACAAGATGTACATATTAAAGAATTCCACGATTAATTATTGTATTACAAATTTATTCCAGTAAAAGTTTAGAGATTGTATATATTATTCAATCTTCCCACTATTTATGTGAACAAATGTAAACAGTATAATCCACCTAAGGTTTAATTCATGTTTTTCCATCCTTTAATTAGTATCGTATACCCGATCCCTTGAGCACAGTGTCCTTTATATCCCTCCTCATCATACTACCTATTATTCGAAATCTTTTACAGTTTCTCTTGCTAGAACATGGAATTCACTTCCACCCTATGTCAGAGACTGCCAAATTTTACCATCTTTCAGAAATAAATTGAAAATAAAATCACTAACAGAAACAACTCACTAATATTACTTTTTAAGAATTAATAATGCGTTTTTGCATTATTTAATAAAATATACTTAGGATTTGTTAATATATTTACCTAATGCCTTGTATAAAAAGCATAGATTAATTCATTGTAGTTTATTACTTTATTTGTATTTTTTTTCTTTTATTTTTATGTATAGTAGATTCGAGCTGTTATTCCTTTTTTTATTCATTGTGTCATTAATTTAATTTTAATTGTATTTAGTTTCATTGTATTATTAGACATTATTTTCATTATTATTCAATATGACAGATAATTAATTGTTCAATGACTATTATTGTAATTTTTTTGTATTCATATGTAACATATGTTTGTCCTGTTTAATATGACTATTATTGTAATTTTTTTTTGTATTCATATGTAACATATGCTTGTTCTGGTGAGTGGAAGAGAAGGCCACATGGCCTTAACTCCACCAGGCTAAATAAATCTATTCTATTATTCATTTATCTTTTTCAGTTTATTACTTTCAAGTAAATTTTATTTTTCACATAAACTGATTAATAAGGATAATAATAATAATAATAATAATAATAATAATAATAACAATAACAATAATAACAATAATAATAAAAGAATGATTTATTTATACACATATTTTCAATGTTTACACATGTGTCTTTGCTTAAAGTTATATTTTCCTTCTCCACTCATCTGTATCCATCCACTCCATGTCCTCCAGTTCTCTTGTTCACATTTCAGGTCTTATTTCTTGCATCCAGGAGTTTCCAGATCTTCCTTTCTTTCTTCTTTCAGGTGGACACCATTCTAATGTTTTTTTTGGCTAACCTTTCATCTTGCATTCGTCTTACATGCCCATACCAATTGAATTGCTTATATCTTATATAATCTACTGCTGAATATCTAATATTTATTTTTTCTCGAACGACAGTATTTTTTTTCCCTAATTTTGAACATATAATAATAATAATAATAATAATAATAATAATAATAATAATAATAATAATAATAATAATGATAATAATAATAATAATAATAATAATAACAATAACAATAATAATAACAATAACAATAATAATAATAATAATAATAATAATAATAATGGTTTATTTTACGTGATGGAGATAAAACCATAACATCTTCTCTACTACTTCACCAGGGTTAAATTGAATAAATATAGTTAAATTGAATAAATTAAATATATATCTATATATATATATATATATTCATTTATTTTTTGCAAGTGCCCCAGGTTGTCTTTCGAAATTCCTGGTGTTCTCTCCTGGCATGGCGTACTTGTAACCCACTTCTGAGGTTGGGGCGCCTGGAAGGCGGGGTTACGTTGGCCCGATTATATGATGAGTGATGATGATGATGATAGTGGTGCGCCAGGAGAGTCCCTAAACGTAAGCTTAATTTAAGATGAACATAAATGATGATGATGATTGCGATGGCCATATGATTTCGGGGACCGTTCGAGCCTTAAAGTTTTCCTGGCATTTGTCTTACAGGTGAGGAAAAACCCCGATGAAAACCTCACCCAGAAAAATTGTCCCGACCGGGGATCGAACCCGGGCCCGTTGCGTTACAAGACAGCACGCTACCTCGAGACCACAACGGTGGACAAATTTAATATATTAACAATAATGAATTATCTATAACTTACAATACATAATAGACACAGGTTCCATAAATAGACAGATGACAAGGAAATAAAAAAGTAATAAAAATTAATAATAATAATAATAATAATAATAATAATAATAATAATAATAATAATAATAATAATAAATATATTCTAGGTCCATTGTGACCATAGACGTTAAATGTCTATATTATAATACAATAACTCATTGAAATGAAATATCGAGGAAAATTAATAAGTTTTTTATAAAAGTGTTTAATTTGTTAGTTGTCATTTATCAATATGACTTTTTCAATTCAATCTCTACAATTAGAAATGTTTTTATTTAATGATTCTAATGGGTTGATGAATATTCAAAATGTAATGATAATGCGTTTATGACGTTAAAATGGTGCATTAAATTGAGAAAACAAATTCGATGGCAATACCTAACAGAAACATAACGCGTTATTTTTTGTTTAGTTTCGTGTATAAATTACAGGCGGTTATGCCACGCAACCAACACTCAATTAGTGGTCTCACAACTGTCCATTCATAACCAAAACATCAACACGAATTTCATTTTGCGAGAGGCAAACTACAGAATGGGAAACCTAACTTTATCAAGTTACATTACTGTCATTAAACGTACGGTATTCGTTAATGTATAATATTGTAATTACTCTCTTCTAGAACGCTTATATAGTTCTGTTTATTAATCAAGAATTGCAATTAAATTAACTACATTTTTTCCCATTAATATTCGTTCCTTCAGATCTTAACAGTTTTACAGTATTTTATATTTATTTATTTATTTATTTATTTATTTATTTATTTATTTATTTATTTATTTATTGAGTCCCCAATTTTTAAAAATTATATTGCATAGAATGTATTAATAACTGATCACAATATGACCAAAACATGTACAACATTATGTAGTCATAACCTAAAATTTACAAAAAATATGAACTACTACTTCTTGTAAGCCCATGTTTCCCGATTTAGGCGCTCCCCCTACAGGGAAGAATTTGAACCATAATAATTTAGTTACACTTGTTTTCGTATAGATGTCATTTGAGTGGTCCGTGGTCAGCGTTCCGTCTCATACTAACATATAGGAAACCAAGGTAGTACTAGGACGGGAAAATTCGGTAAATTTTGCTTAGAGGCCTTTTCATTCTGGCTTAAGGATCTTTTACGATCCTGAAAATCTTCAGACTCGGGACCAACGGCTTAAAGTCCCTCCCGGAGGACTTGCTCCTTGGATTTTTCCATCCTAAAAAATCCATCGACCCGGCCATGTTTGAACCCGCGACCCTCGGGACCAGAGGAAAGGAGCATAACCACTAGTCCACCGCGGCCGATAAATATGAACTTAAACATTAAAATATGACAAAACATTATAATTATTACGTAATAATTACAGTTGTAAAGTACAAAGAGTAAAGCAGTTTATGACAGTAAACTATTTATAAATAAAAATGCATACGAGGAACAAGCGAACACTAAGAAATGGGACCGGAAGTAAATATTATAAAATTAATATATGGTCATACATAGAAATACATTATGTAATGGAAAAGGACAGCTAGTGACAAGTGAGGGAAATTTTGAGGAAGTGGCTGAATTCGAAATACCTAGGAACAATAATCACAAATAGGAATGAGATGCACAAATAAATTAAACATAGGCTCAATTCTGGAAATGGGTGCTATCATGAATTACAGAGATTCTTGAAATACCAACTCCTTTAAAAAATGGTAAACTTAAAATATATAAAACTGTTATTCTACAAGATATATTATACGTATGCGAAACATGGACTCTTACTTTAAGAGAGGAAAGGAGGTTACAAGTATTTGAGAATAAAGTTTTTAGGAGATGTTTGGACTACAGAGAGATGAACAGAAAGGTGAATGGAGAAGACTGCATAACGGTGAACTACATGATCTTTATAGGAAGCCAGATATAATAAGAACAATGAAGTCTCGTAGACTATGATGTGCAGGACATGTAGCACGAACGGGAATGAAAGACGTGCATGGAAGCTTCTTGCAGGAAAACCAGAGGAATAACACCCAGTTGGTAGACCAAGAATGAGGTGGGAGAATAAATCAACTATGATTTGAGGGAAGTAGATTATACAGGGAATGATTTGAAAATATTAGCTCAGGATAGGGATATATAGAGAGCTTATGTCCGCGCGGCCACGAACCAAGAGGTTGGATGGTGCCAGTTAGTTAGTTATATCGGCTCTGCAGACGACCGCACTTCCTTTTCAGTTGAAAACGTTTTTACCGTTTTGAGACACGAAACGTTGTAATTTTATTTCAACACTTTTCTTCACTTAAGGATTTTTCCTTAAGTACACCCCACATGTCCACCACTGTGGTCTTGAGGTAGTGTGCTGCCTTGTTACGCAGCGTTCACGGGTTCGATTCCCGGTCGGGACAGGCTCCTGGGTGAGGTTTATTTTCTGGGTTTCTCCTCACCTGTAAGACAAATGTCAGATAGCTTTGGGCCCAACGGTCCCCGAAAATCATCCCGCCATCATCATCATCATCATCATCCACCAGTGTGGAAAGCAACGGGAAGCTACCCCAGCTATAATTCCCAAGTAAATAAGAATGTTCCTATAATTATATGTGTACTTACTTTTTTTTACTTTTGAGGGCCTCTCCACTTTTCAGCGGTTACCCTGTATTCCCATTCGCCATTCTTGCCGATCACGCCATTCATCCTCCTCCAGACCTCGGTCGTTCATCAATCTATGGATCTCTCTCTCCAAGTTTTTCTTGGCCTGCCCCGTTTCCTTCTACCAGAAGGTGACCATTCCAAAAGAGTTCTGGGCCACCTATCATCCTCCATTCTCCTGACATGGCCATACCACTGAAGAGCTCGTCTTTCGATCCTTTCCACCACTGTCTCCTCCATATCCATCATCTGCCTCACTTCTTCATTTCTTCTTCTTTCCAACCTGGACACCCTGGCACTGCGTCTTATTCCATCCATCTCCACTGCCAAGATCTTAGTTTTTTGTCCCTCTACCAAAGTCCATCCCTCAGCACCAATGTCATTATGCTGTGTAATTATTATAATATCTATAAAGGTTCCGGTTGGTCTCAAATTTCTTGAAAAGTTTTATCTTTAAGGGGGGTAGAATTTAAGTTGGAATATATCTAACTTGCAATTATTATCAATAATTGCATATTTTTCTGCAAAGCATAGCATGAAAATGCTACGATTGCAGTGAAAGTCCTGCCCTTGGGCAGAATTACTATGGATGGATGGATACCCCACATACTTTCGACTTCAACAATAACCAATATCTGCCTGATTGCCGTGAAACAATACAATATACACACATTTCTATACGGAAATAGTCCATATCGTGGATTGAAACGTAATATGTATAGAAGGTAAATATATTCTAGAAACGTGTTGTATAATTCTGAGAAATTTAACAACTCAAATGAACATGTAAGAAAAAAAATTATGAGAAAATGTTAATTCTTCAAAAGTGAAAATAAGCCCGCAGATTCATGGCTGTGCGGACATAAGCTCTCCATATATCCCTATCCTGAGCTAATTTTTCCCATCATCCCTGTATAATCTACTTTCCGCAAATCATAGTTAATGTAATTCTCCCACCTCATTCTTGGTCTAGCAACTGGGCGTTTTGCCTCTGGTTTTCCTACAAGAAACTTCCCCATTTGTGTCACATGTCCTGCCCATCACAGTCTACGAGACTTAACTGTTCTAATTATATCTGCTTCCTATAAAGACCATTAATTCACTGTTATGCAGTAATCACAGAGAGATATCGAAGAAAATTATTGGAAAAAATTTGTGGTCAGCACTTCTGACTACATTTAATGAGGGTCCCGGGTTCCATTCCCGGTTGGACCATAGAAAATTTTCCTCGAAGGGAATTATCCCTGTGGTTGCCCATGGTCTGGAATTTTGGGTAAATTTATGTTAAGAACTCTCCTGGTGCTTCATTATCATTTATCGCCCATCATATCATCGGGATAACGTAACTCCGTCTTCCAAGTGCTCCAACCTATGGAATTGATTATAATTCCGCCAATAAAGCCAGAAATGTCATAAAGAGAACCTGGTTGCATTGGACAAAAAATAATATCCATCCATAGTAATTCTGCCCGAAGGCAGGTCCTTCACTGCAATCATAGCATTTTCATGCTATGCTTGCAGCTTTACTAGGGAATTGTAGGTGTGGTAGCTTCCCGTTGCTTTCCACACCGGTGAAAGAAGATGAGATGATGATGAAGATGATAATGATAAGGGTGATGATGATAATGATGGCCATATGATTTCGGGGAGCGTTTGGGCCTTAACGTTTTCCTGACATTTGTCTTACAGGTGAGGAAAAACCCCGATAAAAACCTCACCCAGAAAAACTGCCCCGACAGGGGAACGAACCCGGGCACGCTGCGTAACTAGGCAGCACGCTACCTCGAGACCACAGCGGTGGACATTATATATATATATATATATATATTAAAAATTTAATTATAAAAATTTAATTATAACATTCATAAAGCGTCACTGCTATAAAGTAAAAATATTCTCTTTAATTTGCTTACTTGTGATAGAGTACAGGTGGCGGGGGGGGCGGAAGTGGAGACCGAGTTCCCACACATCTAGTAATAATGAGAATATATATAAGAAAAATGAATGTTCGTACTAGATTTGCTCGGTAGTGTAATCGGTAGCGCACTGGGATATAAACCCAGAGGTCCGGGTTGAAGTCCCGTCTGAGCATTTATTTTTCTTATGTGTTGGTAGACCAAGAATGAGGTGGGAGAATAACATTAACTATGATTTGGGGGAGGTGGATTATACTGGGGATGATTGGAAAGCATTAGCTCAGGATAGGGATGTATGGAGAGCTTATGTCCGTGCGGCCATGAACCTACGGGTTCGATAGTGCCAGTGAGTAAGTAAGTAAGTAAGTATGTCATATATATATATATATATATATATAGAAGACTACATAACAATGAACTACATGGTCTTTACAGGAAGCCAGATATAATAAGAACAGTTCAGTCTCGTAGACTGCGATGGGCAGGACATGTTGCACGTATGGGGAATGAAAGACTTGCATGGAAGCTTCTTGTAGGAAAGCCAGAGGGAAAACGCCCAGTTGGTAGACCAAGAATGAGGTGGGAGAATAACATTAACTATGATTTGAGGGAAGTAGATTATACAGGGAATGATTGGAAAGCATTAGCTCAGGATAGGGATGTATGGAGAGCTTATGTCCGTGCGGCCATGAATCTACGGGTTCGATAGTGCCAGTGAGTAAGTAAGTAAGTAAGTAAGTAAGTATGTCATATATATATATATATATATATATATATATATTATTTCTTTTCGAAATTTTGGCTGATATCTCAACGGAACTTTTATGAAGTGTTTTATCTTATCAATTCAAATCAAATCTTATCAAACATGCCGCTATCATCCTATAAAATTATGAGTGTTCTAATAACTCTGAAGACTTTACTTGTTAATGATTAAGAGCGTTGAGGAATGCTGCAAGTAATTTCATTAATCAGATTACCAGTTGTACCAACTTATCCGAATATAAGTACAAAACGATGTAATAAAGCACTATTACCAACGTATTTTAAAGATCATTATATAACTTTAAAGCTTACTACAGATGTCTATCTAGGGTTTCTGCAAATCTTGTCGAGTATAAAGTGACGCTTCAAGTAATTAACAGATATAATATCACCGAGAGACATCTCTTTAACACCTAATTCTCCCCACACTTGAATCTCAACACCGTTTCAACATTTTCTTTCAGTTAGATTTAATGATATAGTTTTAATGTAGCATTCACGAGGGAACACGAATTGAGAAAAGTTGGTACTGCAAGATTTTCACACTGGTAACGAAATACAACTCTTGTAATTAGGGAAATTGTAATTAAAGGTCACCGTTAGAGGAGGGTAAGACCTACTTAGTAGAGGGTACGGGTTGCGAACCATTCTTTTTAAATTAAACTAAATATATATGTTCAAAGGGAATGAAAATACTTGTTAATGCTACCATGAGTTATAGTTTAAGAGTTCATTTAAAAAGTTGGGTAATACAGTAAGTGAGTGCAAAATTATAACAACTCCAATTCTGTATTAAAACCTCTTATAAATGTTTAGAGATGTGCAAAATACACGATTTATAATGTGAAGCTGATTAACTTAAAATCCATATAACTACAGTCACCAGATTCTTGTTTAGTTGGTCTTCCGGGCTAAATGGACGTGGTCCACTTTTGTTGAAATTTGGCATTTCGTCTACCACTGCGGTAGACATCCTCAGGAGATTCTGAATGCTCTCTGTGAACTCCTCAACTGTCGACTGCCCGGAAAATTAACTACACGAGAATCAAAATACCGGCCGTGAAAGCTTACAGTTTTAGGCCTACATAACAGTCAACAATCTTACGAAATATTGAATTCTGAAGGAGTGTACATATTGAGTCTGTTTTCTTGAAAATATTTTGAAACGTTTTTATAAATATTCATAAATCCTATTATGAGACCCGAAAATGACCATGGAAAAAAATTGATTATATATATGCACAAATATGTCTCAACACTCTAGCGACCGCAATTATTTTCGGAAACAAACATGGCATTCAGTAATCTGTTGAGAAAATAACATAGAATTCTTTAACCAGAAAAATTGGAGCGTGATGAGTACAGATTCGCCTGAAGAAGAAAAAATTAAATTGCTCTAGCTGCAGCAAAAAAAAAAAAAAAAAAAATCGATATGCCATTCAAATAAAACGAGAAAGATATTCTCCAAAAAATCAAGATATTGTACCATTAGGAGTGTGGGTTTGCCTGAAAGTCGAAATTTAAAAATCTATTTAGGTGCCCGTTGTTTGCTTTCTGTCAATGTAACTGGATATGTAAGACTTAATTAACAATATATAGGCTCTATATATTTATTTATTTATTTATCTTGCGGGTATTTACAGTTCCTGCCGTCTTCCCAAGCCAAACCTCCAAAGCCTACGATTTTGGGCATGTTCTATGTTTAGCCCTCTTGCTTGCATTACTATTCTCATGTTTTCCTTCCATGTTATAATTTTGGTCTCCCTCTTTTCCCTAAACAAAAACATCTGAAAAATCCGATTTGCTGAGGAATTCGAGAGAGAAGTTTATACTACACTTCTTGCTTGACCTACTTGAGGTCTAAGTTTGTTTCTTTTGGAAAAAATCTTCACTTTACATGTAATTTTTAGACTGTAAGAGTATATTTTTGATGTTTTATGATTAAAAAAAATTAAGACTTTTATGGACTTTCAAGGGTTATGTTCCTGCAAATGCGAATTTAACATTTGAGTGATAACCGCAGAAAAGTGTTCTTAAAAACTGATTTAATAGTACATTTATGTAGGCTATAATAAGTAAATTATTAAAAAACTGAATTTTTAATCATATTAACTCTAATACTCACTATGTATTGAAAGGATTAGCGAGAGTATTCGATAACTCAAGTCATTAACGACGTAATTCGAATCAGGGATAAAGAATCGAAACATTTTGCTCAGAGGCATCTCATTTTAGGCTTGAGGTTCTTTTATGCGGCTTAAATCTAATACAGGAACCATTGCTTTACTTCTGTTCCGAAAAAAGTCAGTCAGGATTTTACGCTCTCAAAAATTCATCAACCCCGGACAGGTTTTAAACCACGGAATCAAGGGACTAGTTGCGATTTTGGCAACCACTGATCCATCGAGATCGTCATTTGATAATATATTTATAAATGCATACTGAGACCTCAGTCCTCCTCATTTCAGTAATATTTTTTTGTTAAAACGTTTTGCAGATCATGCGAAACAGGTTCCATAATCAGATTTTCAAAAATATAAATATTAAAAGTATATTCTTTACTGTTTTAATATTTTACATAGAAAGCTCAACAATGGTTCATAATGGAATTTAGAAGTGTTGATTATATTCATAAATGCAGAATATCATATTTGAATTATTGTTTATAGACTCATTAACATTTCAGTTAAAATTTTTAGATGTATTCAGTGTACTGTATGAATAAATTGATGTATTTGTCACGTAATATCAAATTGCTATTATCATGAATGGGTTTTGGTAGGATATAAAAATACAAAATGAATTAAACATAAACACAATTTCGAAAACACGTGATTTTATATATAACAGAGACTCTCATCATGCAACTTCTCTCAAATAAAGTTTAACTAAAATATATAAAATAATTAATCCGCCAGTTACATTTTATTAATGGGAAACAAACTCTTCATTTATGGGAGAAACAAAGATTAAGATTATTTGAGAATAAAATTAATAGATACATTTTTGGGCCAAAGAGAGTTGAACAGATAGTGATCGGAGAATAAGGAAATGGAGAACGAAATAAAGAATAGTCAGCACAATTAAATGATGATGGAAGGACGTAATCACATAAGAATGAATGAATGGATTCAACAAAAACTACAAGCTTAAAGCGAAAAGAAGGATTAAAAAAAAACTTTTTATAACCTAGCAACTTACATGAAAATAATTATTTCTAAAGATGATTTATTAAAATGGAACATATGCTCAATGAGATTTTGATGTTTTTTCACTGGATTCATTTGCCATTTATGAACGTTTTAAAGATAATTTAGCTCATAATAATTCAAAGTAATGTGCAGTTTTAAATTATCTGACTGTTCTAGTCAAAATTCATATTATAGCACCGTTGAGGTTATGTAATAAGATATAAAATATAAAATTGGTTCTTGGTAAGTCAGTCGTCCTCAATTCATTATTAAACTTCATAAAGCTATTCCAATATCGAGGCCTTTCAAAAACAACAATTAAAAGGCCTCCATATTGGAACTACTTGATGAAGTTTAATAATTTAGTTGAGGACGACTGACTTACCAGGTACCAATTTTATATTTAACATCTTATGACTGTTCTAGTTATTTTAATACATTGTAAATTAAGGATTTTTAATATATGTTTTATATTTAGTAGTATGAATAATTTTATCATCGTATTGCCAAGTATTTTCAGCACATTTCAGGGTAAATACCAGGTTTTTTTAAAATTGTAAATTTAATATGTTATCTTCCAAATGTTAGTTTCTAATATTACCGCATACGCGCTCTGAATTAGCAATTTTCTTGTACCCATCACCATTTACGTAAAATTATTTATATTATGATTATATCGCGCTATTCTCTTATTTAAATATACAACTAAATACAAAAACTTCTTAGGATTTAGAGATTTTCAGAATTCAAGTTAATGGCTTATTTTCGAAATTCTTCTAGTGAAAAAAATAATTTTGTTACCTTATCAATAACAATTTAATTCATCTTGGAGAAAAATATCGCTAAGTATTGTACTTTGTGCATCGTGATCCTGTATGAGACTGGCGTTTAACCTAAATTGGGTATATTTGAGAAGAGGTTTATAGTTGAGCACGTGGTCGAGGTAGCGCAGCACAGAGTTGGAGGTGGAGTTTACTCTGTTCCCTACCAAGTCAACGCGCCTGTCCGAAACGCTCGCGGTACAGCAGATATTCCCTAACTCTTTGCAAAAGAAGAGAGTGGGGCATCCACCAGGAGTAGTAAAGCGTGGGGGGAGAGGTTTATCATCAGAAAGGGAGAGAGAGAGAGAGAGAAAGAGAGTAGGACGCCTGGTCCGAACTCTTCAGCAGTCGTCGTCCGACCGACCTACCGTGCGTCGTGGACGTCCGAAAAATCGTATTCAAGCATAAAAGTGTGTTGAGAAGAGGAAAACACAGAGAAGTGAGTGCGTTGTGCGGGTTGTCTTGACATGATCTCAGTGGACCGGTTCGGTGGTGCTGAATTTCGTGCCACGCTTTTGGGGCCATGCCTGCACTCCGGCTCGTAGCGTCAGTGCTCCTCTTCATCTTTTTCTGCTGCTTCATCGACGTCGCTACCGGTAAGAAAATTCACGAGAGTGCTCAATGCAAAGTTCCTAGATTCACAATAAATTACTTATAGATTTTTATCATTATTCTTATTCGTCGATTTTTTTTACTGTATAAAATGTAATTTTATATTTTTTAAATGTTAAACCTGAGACAAAAAAATATTGTCTAATTCTACTATCGCCGATACATTGATGTCGTAGGTATATTTTGAAAGTTATTATTTCAAGTCAGACATGCTTAAATTAATTAAATTTGACTGAATAGAAAATTCGTAGTAGACCTAATAATTAAAATATCTAACTTGTACTAATGCACAAAATACGAATAAATAAATTAATCCCAAAAAGAATTATTCTAAAAATAAATGTTTATTAATAAATATATTAGTTCATTATAATTGTTTTTCCTCGGAATTTATTTTAACAAGAAGTGTTCTAAATTTCGCAATAATTTATTGAAAATTCATAAATATTATTATTTACTAAATATTATGACGTAAAAATTGAAAATATAAAAATATATCAATGTAATATTGTATATGTATTTATTTTCTCTGGAGAGTTGTGATACAGTATCCACTTCTTTAATTGATAAAAACACACGCTAGAGGTCTACATTTACCGTTTTTGCACTGATATATTAGGTATAATTTCAGGTAGGAAATTATAAAATATTTATAGCATCACACAGCCACTTTTTTATGGATTTATACAGTTAGTAAAATACTTATAATTTCCATATTAGGTCGTGAAATATACGACACGTTACAACGAGAAAAGTTTCAATATGTGAATCGCCATTCCATTATTCATAATCCTCATTAATGTGCGTAAAAATATCCAACTTTTATGTCAATATTTTAAATTAAATAAAATTTGATAACTTCCAACTTTGCAATATAAATTCGTTAAATGTGATAAATCGCTAACGAAGAAAAAAAGGCACGAGAAAATACTTCCAAAATGTTTAATATCAGAACTAAAAGAAAAACTCAATACACGTTTAGAAAAAAAAAAGAATGAATTTATGTTGCTCTTTCCTGATAAAGTTAATAACCCTAACTGCATCGTGACTTTCCTCTGAAAAAATAGCTTCTTTTTTATACTCATGATTTCTGAGCTCTATTTTCTTTAACGAAAATGTTCTTTTTTTTTTTTAATATTTTCAATTTCGTCGTTAAACTATACTCGAATAAAGTAGTTAGAAAGCATTGGTAATTTCTAAGCTCAATATAAGACATTAAAATATCTTTCTTTACCATACAAATCAAAATTATTAATACAATTTATTAGTAAACTGTAAGAATAAATCTTTCCTAATTATTTATGCGAATCTATGTAAATATAAC
The DNA here is from genome assembly GCA_030220185.1 of Diploptera punctata. Classification (NCBI taxonomy): domain Eukaryota; kingdom Metazoa; phylum Arthropoda; class Insecta; order Blattodea; family Blaberidae; genus Diploptera; species Diploptera punctata. The sequence goes on from JASPKZ010007390.1 coordinate 466,235, forward strand.
GTATGTGGCGTCGATATTAATTTTATTAAAATCCACTATAGTGTTAAGAAATTAACTATTATAAACGAAGTTCATCTCTTTTTTACAATTCATTCGAAATTGATTTAAAAAATAAGGTTTCATTAAAGCGTCGAGAAGTTGACAACATATAGTAGGCCTATATTCAAAACTATTTTGTTATAGTAATTTATAGTTTCTTTAAAGTAAATTTAAATGTTTTTCTTTTATACTTGGTCTCTCAGCAGATTTAGTTGTTGCTATTCTTTTCGTTCTATTATAGTAATTTAAATGACTTTATTCTCAGTTATATTTGTAAAAATCCATTTTATATTTTTTAAATTACAATTATTGTTTCTGTATTATGTTATTTTTTGTATTTGTGTTTTTCCACCTGTTAATAATTTTTAAATATATTATCATAATTATCATTAATACTATTATTCTGACAAATAAAGTTTTAAGAAATGGCTACGTTTTCTAATAAACATTCCTTAGACCTTTTTACACTATAAAATATGAGTAATTTTCAGACCTACTTAATTTTAAGATAGGCGGGTTTATATGTTTTATATTTCTGATCTTATAGCACATCTTGCAACTATCATGTCAGAAGCTCTACATCCATCTTGAGAAATAATTTTTATTTCTAGTCTCCTATTCTGATTTTGCACTTCATTCGGAATTGTCCTTTCATCTACGTTGTATCAAATATTAAATTTGAACACTTTCTATCAGTAGAAACTGGAATAAAATATAGAACAGCATGAAGGCAAAAAAAGAAAGAGTGACATGTCCGCTTTGACCTTTCCTTTTTAACACTTATATTTATGATCCTATATGGACAGCAGGCAAATTTATACTCGCATTTTGAAATAAAAATACATTTTTAGATACATTATCTTCTTTTGTGAATTATCATGTTTTTATATCTAGTTCGTAGGACAACTTACAGAAGAACACAGTTTGATTAAGTGATATTATTAAAAATTATAATCATAATATATCAATAAAGAAAACTAAAGTTCTAGCGATTAAGGTACCGGAAGCAGATATCTAGCGAGCCAAAATTATTTTGGATGGGAAAACTATTGAACAAGTAAAGAGTTTTAACTATCTAAGTGGTTTCTCCTACTTTAAGAAACAAGGCACTTTCAATAGACTTCAGTAATTTAACTTCATATGTGGCACAATTAAGAAATCAGAAAAACACTAGAAGATAAAATAAATAAAAATTGTACATGGTTATGACAATCCTTATATTGTTGTATGGTTGTGAATTTGTGACTCTAACCAAAAGATAAGAAAAACAACATATAAGCACCAGAAATGAGATTTTTAAGAAACTTAGTCGATTTTACGCTTAGGGATAAAAGAAGAGTGAAGATATCAGAAATTAATTAAATATTTTGAAAATAATGAATAAAATGGAGTAGATGAATAATTGGAGGAAGCATGTTATAGATAATTAAAACAGACCGAAATGCAATATTTATTTTATATTATAGGCCAGAAGGTAGAAGAAATATCGGTAGGTGGAAAAAAAAATGCAAAAATTCAATTAAAATCTATGAACCGGAGCAAGTCTTTAAGGCTTAACCCGTGAAATCCTGACTATGACAATGATGAAAATCTACATTGTAGTTAATATCGTGTTCTACACCTTCTGTATTATAGAATTTCGGAATTTAATTACTTTTATATCCATTATCTTAATATTAATAATAATAATAATAATAATAATATTATTATTATTATTATTATTATTCATAAAATAAAATAAGTTAAAATACCTTCTTAGGTAAAATCCGTCGTCCTCAACTTTTAAAATATGTTATCTTTAAGCCTGTAGGCCTTTCAGGACATCCGTCCCATCTTCAGCAGTTAATTCTTCGCTACAGCATCAAACATCAATCTGGATGCTGTAGCGAAGAATGAACTGCTGAAGATGGGACGGATGTCCTGAAAGGCCTATAGGCATAAAGGTAACATATTTTAAAAGTTGAGGACGACGGATTTTACCTAAGAAGGTATTTTAACTTATTTTATTTTATGACTCTCCACCTCAACGGTTTTAACAATGAATTTTATTAGTATTAATTATTATTATTATTATTATTATTATTATTATTATTATTATTATTATTATTATTATTATTATTCTATTTCTCAATTGTGAAGTATACTTTGTCACTATCAGACTATTTCAGTAAGTTATTAAAAATCAATGCTATAGTAAAATGCATGATAAAATTCCGTAGACTGAAATGAGTACCAGATGCTTGTTCTGGGAGTAAAGGCGGCCGTCACGCAGGGCTGACAACCCGGCTGACATCAAGTGCCGATTGTGTAGAAAAAATGGGAGCCTTAAGATCCTACTACCCCGAGGGCCTCCTGAGGCCTGTTGTGGGAACACTTTACTTTACTTAACTTAATTCCGTAGAAGTGTTAATTACGATATAACATTTTTAACATAAAATTATGAAATCTTGTAAGTTACAGTCGTCCTCAACGTGGTTAAATATTTTTAAAAATCTGTGGACATTTATATTGTTATTAGAATAAATTATCTACTTCTTTGCGTTTTAAGGAATGGGAAGTTATATCTGCAGATTCATGTATTATGTAAACGGAGCGGCGCTCTATTGTAAAAACGTTTGTAGCGTATTTTATTATCATCATCATATTCTTTTCTTCCTAATACATGCACAGGATGTTAATGGATCAATTCATTTGGTTCTATTTCTTGCCAAAGACTTTGCCAGTTTCCAAATTTTACCTATCGCATCCAACTCCCTTTCAACTATCATCTTCCAACTCATCGTTGGTCTGCCAATCTTCCTTGCACCTTACGGATTCCAGTCCAATGCACATCTTTGTATTTCGTTTCGTGGTTTGTGTAGAGTATTTTATTAAGGGAAGTGAAAATTAACTATTCCTAACACAAGCATTTTAATAATAACCCTTTGATTACAAAAAAATTAGCAAGATCCATTATTGGCTTATCCAAAAATAACTAATTATATTTTACTTTGAAAAACCGGAAACATTTATTAACACAACAGTGATCAATTTAGAATTTATGGAAATAAATGTATCAATTAACGTACCAACTTCCAATAATAAGGATAACCGAAAAATAGCCCCGATTTATTACATTAACTTTTAAATTGGCAATGTTTACTGTAAGATACATTGATGTAATTTAATCATTATTGTTTTTAAGACAATGAAAAACAAATGATTGGAAATATTACTTACATCATCATCATCATCATCATCATATGCATTCATGGATTAGGTCTGTTGACCCGTTCCGACTTCAGCCCATCTCTTTCTACGTCTGCCCACATCTCGGGTGCCTTTAGGTTTGTATTTTGTTATTTGTTTTGGATATCTATCTTCATTCATTCTGTCTATGTGTTGCTTCCATTTTGTCTATATGTATCTATTTTATCAGTTATTGCAAATATTTCAAGTTCCTATCCTATTTCTGTGTTCTTGATTCTGTCTTCCTTAGTGAACCCTTTAACAGATCTCAAAAATGTAATTTCTGCCGCCATTATCCTACTTAGATCTTGTTTTTTTATGTATCCAGGCTTCTGAACCATAGAGCAGTACCGGTACTGCCAACATTTTATAAAATTTAAATTGGGTCTCTCTTGTTGTTTTGTTATTTAGTGATCGTTTTATCGTACCACATATTCCCTACCCAGGTACTTACATTGTTGTCAAATTACATAGTAATGTACAAAACAACTCATAGTTTTATAGTCCACCGCTGTGGTCTTAGGGTAGCGTGCTGCCTCGTCACGCAGCGGGCCCGGGTTCGATCCCCGTTCGGGACAGTTTTTCTGGGTGAGGTTTTTATCGGGGTTTTTCCTCACCTGCAAGACAAATGTCAGGAAAACTTTAAGGCCTAAACGGTCCCCGAAATCATATGGCCATCGCAATCATCATCATTCATATTCACCTTATGTTAAGCTTAGGATTAGGGACTCTCCTGGCACACCATCGTCATCACCCATCATATCATCGGGGCAACGTAACCCCGCCTTCCAGGCGCCCCAATCTCAGAAGTGGGTTACAAGTACACCATGCCAGGAGAGAAACCAGGAATGTCGAAAGACAAACCTGGGGCATTTGAAAAAAAAAGAACCTATAGCTTTATATGATTTTGTTTTCATTGAGGTCCGAAACATTTAAATAACTGCCATGAGAAATTATTGTTTCGCCAATTTATGGTTAAATAGAATCGAGTTATCGGACATTAAACCAGAGTCAACATTTCCACCAACAAGTTCATAGACGTGAAATGAATTCAATTTTACATGAATTAATTCTATGGATACATTTGTTTATATCCACTTTTAGTTAGACAATCCTGAGAATGATATCAAACATACAAGGTTTTAGGGCATTGTTGGCCTACTCTAGCCTCACAATTCATGCATCAATCTCTTCATTTGTCTCTCACGATTTCTTCTAACGTTTTAAAATCTATTGCATAATATAATTAATATTCAGAATGTGAATCTGGAATTTTCTGTTTACACTTCAATCTTATTTTGTTCTACAATCTGGCATTCTTTCCAGGTTTGAGGGTAACCTAAATTTTGTCCTGTATAATTTGTTTTTAGATCTGATCATCTACTGACCCCTTCTGTTTTAATAATACAATTAAAATAATTTATCTGAAAACATCTTTCCCGAGCCTATACTATCCCTTACTTCAAGGATAAATACGCCTGGACAACATTTCGGTCCAATGTGTACTTGTTGACGCTAGATATTTTTTTTTAAATTTCTTTCTTTGACTTTTCACTGTTGTTCCTTTTTGTTTTACCTTTGTTAACCTTTTTTCTTATCTTATTCACACACATACAAACACAAGACAGGACACACACCCAGACCCAAGGTAGAGATTAAAAATCCCCTACCCCGCCCGGAATCAAACCCGAGTCGCCGGAGTGGAAGGTAGGGACTCCACCGACTACACCACGGCGACGGACTCTTATAAAATAACTAAATAAACTTAACCAGAATCATAGCAGGAATTATAACTATTACGCTGAAATACTTCTCCATGTTGAGAAATCATCTATATTGTCCAACTCTACACTTTATTTACTGTGCAAACTCCATTTTCTGTGTACATATTATTTTATATTTTTATTATTATTCTATTTCTCTATTATCAAGTATATGTTTGTTACTTCTGCAATTCCTATTTTGACATGTTCATTAAAATAAAATAAAAAATGTATTTTTATATTTATTTCGACATTTTAAAAATATATTTATTTCGATATTATCTTTCTAAGAATGAAATTAAATTAATAATAATAATAATATTAATAATAACTATAATTCTGTATTTATTCTTGTAGAGTTAAAGCCATAAGGATTTCTTTTCCACTTACTTACTTACTTACTTACTCACTTACTCACTGGCACTATCGAACCCGTAGGTTTATGGCCGCGCGGACATAAGCTCTCCATACATCCCTATCCTGAGCTAATGCTTTCCAATCATTTCCTGTATAATCTACTTCCCTCAAATCATAGTTAATGTTGTTCTCCCACATCATTCTTGGTCTACCAACTGGGCGTTTTCCTTCTGGCTTTCCTACAAGAAGTTTCCATGCACGTCTTTCATTCCCCATACGCGCAACATGTCCTGCCCATCGCAGTCTATGGGACTTAACTGTTCTTATTATATCTGGCTTCCTATAAAGACCATGTAGTTCATTGTTATGTAGTCTTCTCCATTCACCTGTCTGTTCATCTCTCTTTGGTCCAAAAATTTTCCTAAGAACTTTATTCTCAAATACTCGTAATCTCCTTTCCTCCCTTAAAGTAAGAGTCCATGTTTCGCACCCATATAATATAACTGGTAGAATACTAGTTTTATATTTTTTCAGCTTAACGTTTTTTGAAAGGAGTTGGGACATCAAAAGTCTCTGCAATGCATAATAGCACGCATTTCCAGAATTGAGCCTATGTTTAATTTCTTTGTGCATCTCATTCCTATTTGTGATTATTGTTCCTAGGTATTTGAATTCAGCCAATTCCTCAAAATTTCCCTCATTTGTCATTAGCTGTCCATTTCAATTATATAATGTATTTCTACGTGTGACCATATATTTAGTTTTACTGATATTTACTTCCAGTCCTAATTTCTTCTTTTCCACTAAATGAGGAAAAATAGAAATACAAATTTAACAAAAAATATATACAGTATACAAATTATGATACATTAAAGAAATCGCAGCGTACATAAACAATAAACAACATAATAATAATAATAATAATAATAATAATAATAATAATAATAATAATAATAATAATAATAATAATAATGTAATAAAATAAACAGAAAGCACATTATATGTGAAGGTAATATTCAAGACAAAGTTAAAGCAAACAAGAATTCAGATTTATTTTAAATGATTCTAACCTCCGGCAATTCCTGGTTTCCTGTAGTATCGAATTCCAGATGCAGGAAGTTGATTGAATAATATGTGATGTGGAGTGCTGAGAGGTCCTATGTTGCGGTATATTAAGCACGAGATTGTGTGTTCGTGTGTTCAAATTATGGTTGGAGGAAAGATACTGGTAATAGAGGCTAAATAATTTGGAGTGGAAGTATTTACAATCTTAAATAAGAGAAGTAAACTGTGTAATTTTTTCCTACGTTAGAGTCAGTGCATGGCAATTCCTGAAAAAAAAATGGAGAATCTCAAATAAGATAAGTAGGACTGTGTAATTTTCTCGTATCTAGAGTCGGTGAATGACAATTCCTGAAAAAAATGGAAAAATGAAATCATATTTTTCCGACATTAAATATGAATGTGTTACACATTATGAACACGCTGCAGTTTTCCCGACAATTCATCACTTATGCCAGTTAGTAGAACGTAGGAATTGTCAAAATGCGGCATCACTAATATTTGAACTAAAATTCTTTTAAGAGTCTAGGATGAATGTTTTTGAAACGCTTTAAGGATTTCATTATAGAGAAGATCTTTTAGGTGTTTGCGTTATTTGGGTATTCCAATATAGGGAAGAATCTAGTTAAAATCCGAAATTTTTACAACATTGGCATATGGAATTTGTTTGTTGTTTAACGTGTTGGACAGCATGTAGCTACAATTTGTGGAGCGTTATATTCTTGGATCCTTGCCTCTGGTCTCGAGGGTCGGGGTTAAAACCCGGCCTGGGTCGATTAATTTTTTTAGGATGAAAAAATCAAAGGTGCAAATCCTCCGGGAGGGACGTTAAGCCGTGGGTCCCGAATGTGAAGATTTTCAGACTCATAAGAGATCCTTATGCCTAAATAAAAAGGCCTCTAAACAATATTTACCGAATTTTCCAATCCTAGTACTGTTTTGATTTTCTAGATGTCACTATGAGGCGGAATTCTGACCCTGGGCCACTGAATGATATCTAGATCCGTAAACAACTGTAACTAAATTAGTCACCATCATCATCATCATCAATATCAAAGCTTAGGCCCTCTGGCCCGTTTCGACTTCAAGAGATTTGGACTTTCCATCTAGCAAATTGTCTTCCTTGACTTCTATATCCTGAGGTCTATATTTTAAAATAATTTTAGAAGGTCTATCAGCTGGCATTCATATTAGATGTTGGTACCAATTTTGTCTTTGTTTGTCAATTCTATCCATCATTTTAAGAATATTTAGTTGATCTCTTATCTCACAACTTCTTTCTGGTCCATAAGAGTGTAGCATGCCGTTGGCCTTAAAAACCTCATCTCCGCTGCCTCTATTTCACTTACCAACTAAATTAGTATGGTTGAATTTCTTCTCTGTATGGAAAATCTCATAAGACAAGTAGACTGTATAATTTTCTCCTACCTTAGAGTCGGTGCATGACAGTCCCTGAAAAAATTGAGAAATAAGATCATATTTTCCTACATTAAATATGAATCTTGTATACATTATGAACTCACTGAAGTTTTCCCGACAATTCATCACTTATGTCAGCAGAACGTAGGAATAGTCAAAATGCGGCATTACTAAGATTTTGACTAAAATTCTTTTAAGAGTCTAGGAAGAAAGTCCTTGAAACGCTTTAGGGGATGCATTGTAGAAAATATTTTTAGGTGTTTGTTTTATATGAGTATTCAAATTTAGCATAGAACCTACAAAAATCCCACATTTTTACAACACTGGCATATGGAATTCGATTCTTGTCAAACGCGATGCCTCATTTTACTATTATTTATGGAGTGTTATATATAGTCTTGGATATCCGATTATTGATTTTGTATTATTTACATTTAGTTTTGTCCGAACTATCTGGACCATGATTACTTAAGATTCTCGATTATGTCAGCTTGAAAAATACTTTCAGTCGTTACATTTCCTTTCCCAAGTCGAAAATATATTGAAAAGCAGTTCGTAGAGCACTGATGTAAGAATATGGATTTTAAGTGCAGGAACTGTGTCAAATAATAAAGATTGATTTAGCTCTCAGGCAGTAAAATGTTTTATGTGTATGTTACTTTAATTTTATTTTATCGACAACCAGACCGCATTCTATTCCGACCACGTAGCTTTTACCAAGGAAACCACTAACGTAACCAGAAACGAAGAAAAGGAACAAAACGGTAGTTAGGTCGCACCACGAGCCAAAGCTTGGGCACACAAATTTCAATAAACGCAGCAGCAACGTAATCACAATTAAAATACCCTCACCATTTTCATGTGGTACGTGCATTAGTATCATAAGATATTAATAATAATTATACAGCTGTTCTTTCTGTAGGCCTACATACAGATATATCGTGTTATATGAACTCTTATTTCAATATTACATTAAATTAAATTTTTTGTTTGTAAATGTTGTAATACAGGGCTACTACAAAAGAAATAAACAAATTTAACGTTCTATAATAGTATATTACGATGCAGGTTGGGAAGTGGTTTTTACAGAAGTGAGGAAAATGTTTAAAAACCGAGCGATGGTAAGGTTTTTATTTTCCGACATTCTGTAAAACACTTCATAAACGTGCGTTGTACATTATTTTTTGCGCGATGGTGTTTTCAAAATAATAAATGATAATAAAATGATAACATCTTTGTTGGAAATATTTGCGTTCATTATGAACAACTGACTAACGTTAACAGTGTGGGCAATGTTTGTTAGTTAATATTATTACATAAAACGTTCTTCATTAGAGGATTGCCACAAGGACAAAGTGATGTAGAAAATTAATTTTCGAAATTGATGAAATACATTTTGTAAATACATTACAAATTTCAAATTGTATTTGAAGTATAATGTATAAAGTAGAAATTTTACACGAAGCCGTGACACCAATCAGTTATAAAATGGCGGCAAATACGTATATATATATATATATATATATATATATATATATATATATATATATAATATATATATATATATCTTTTCAAATAAAGTTCAGTTCATTTAAAACACAGTGATTTGTTTCGCATAATGTATATTAACACTAATTTTAGATATTTTTGGTATATACGTTGTATGTAGTATACATAGGGGGCAGTGATTTTACTTCCCACGCGTGGTTTGTAATATTACAGTAAATATATTATATTAAAGTATGTTATTTAGGTTGGCAACCCGAAATGTAGGAAGTTGAACTTTTAATCATGGTCGCCATTGCTGTAAGTACGACTAAACGCACAATCGCGCAAAAAAAAAATAATTTTGCGTTATTTTGCAGAGTAAGTTTTGAAGTTAATTTCTGAACTCCGTTCAATGCATGATCCCTGCGTCACATGACGCTGATCAAGACGATAATTATGTTCATGCCAAACTAGTTGTAACATATCAGAATCGACAGTTGGTATAGCTGATCAAGTAGGTTATTTAATTTAATTTAAATCGTTGACAAGTAAAGACTAATTCAACTATAGGCTATAACATGTCCACCGCTGTGGTCTCGAGGTAGCGTGCTGCCTTGTCACGCAGCGGGCCCGGGTTCGATCCCCCGGTCGGGGCAGTTTTTCTGGGTGAGGTTTTTATCGGGGTTTTTCCTCACCTGTAAGACAAATGTCAGGAAAACTTTAAGGCCCAAACGGTCCCCGAAATCATATGGCCATCTTCATCATCCTTATCATTATCAACATCAGCATCATCTTTCACCGGTGTGGAAAGCAACGGGAAGCTACCACACCTACACAATTCCCTAGTAAAGCTGCAAGCATAGCATGAAAATGCTATGATTGCAGTGAAGGACCTGCCTTCGGGCAGAATTACTATGGATGGATATATAACATATACGTTAACTATTATTAAAACTGTAAATACAAGTATATATCTTTTGGTTCCCTATTTCGCATTGAATGTTTTAAAACTACGTTATTTTTCTTTCCTAAATTTAGTTTTAATGGTAATACATATTTATGTGTATATTATTTATTTCTTATTATCCGACATTTACAAGCCCTATTTCATCTTAAGTTATGTTAGGGCTATAGTTTGTGCCAACGTTGTGATATATTAATAATTTTATCTAAAACTATTTTTTTTATGAATTTTAATTTATGAAGACGTTGGTAGTTCTTTTGTCTAAAGCACTTCCGTAACAGATATCTCACGTAAATAGGCAGTGTTACTAAAAAGAGAGCTGATTTTGTACCTTTCAGTCAAGAACAAAGGACAATCAAAGATTATGGTAAACACTTTGGCTACTAATACCACAATTTATTACAACATGCATTCTCTTGATGTTGTTAATGTTATAATAAGTTACCATGATTTTTTGTAAAATTGTATTATGTTTTTGATGTCTTTGGACTGTGCTCATCACGAGCCCATCGGTTATTTATTTACCATATGAATAAATAAATAGGGATAAAGTTAGAAACAGCGCGATAAGGGAAATTATGCAAGTTTAAAACATATTAGGAAAAATAGAAGAAAAACGTTTGAAATGGCATGGACACTTCATAAGAATGGAAGAAGAGAGAATAGCTTAATTGAAAAGCTAATGGAAAAAGTGGAAGAAACAGGCCTAGAGAACGATGGATGAATGGAGTGAAGAGAAGTATGGAAGCTAGAGATTTGAGGGAACAAGATGCTTTAGACAGGAACCTCTGGCGACAAATCACTTTGGGTTGAAGGAGAAACACTGCATTGTGGAATATTCCTAAATAATAGATAAATAAATAAATAAATAAATGCAAGATTCAATGAGAAAGTGGATAGACTAAAACACTACATTTCACAAATCCATTCTAAAGCAGTCACAAACGATCCGTGGCAAGTATCGAAGTAAATATGTTACATTGGGTTTGAAATGAACTTGATTATAATCATGATGTGCGTAGTGTGAACCAAGGGTCATACGTTGAATATTTGTAAATTCAGAAACTAAACTTAAATATTTCCTCTACAAAATAATGCATAGTAGATTCAGGCATTATAAATTATTATTTTTAATAGAACTTTATATTCGCCTACTTATTTTGTATAACGAGAAAGAGCATAATGCGCCTGCACTCATATTTCCAATTTTAGTTTTACTTAACCAATAACTTATCCAATAATTATAAAATACATTTTTAATATAAAGACTATCAGAGTAAGTAGTGATTTCACACGGATGTTTTATAAAAAAACATTTATTTCTGTGTAATATAATTTATAATATGTATATAAATGCGTGCTATTATGCATTACAGAGACTCTTGACGTCCCAACTCCTTTCAAAAAACGTTAAACTGAAAAATATATAAAACTATTATTCTACCAGTTATATTATATGGATGCGAAATATGGACTCTTGCTTTAAGGGAGGAAAGGAGATTACGAGTATTTGAGAACAAATTTCTTGGGAAAATTTTTGGACCAAAGAGAGATGAAGAGACAGACAAATGGAGGAGACTACATAACAGTGAATTGTATGGTCTTTATAGGAAGCCAGATATAATAAGAACAGTTTCTCGGATACTGCGATGGACAGGACACGTGGCACGAATGGGGAATGAAAGACGTCCACGGAAGCTCCTTGTAGGAAAACCAGAGGGAAATGCCCAGTTGGTAGACCAAGAATGAGGTGGGAGAATAGCATTAACTGTGATTTGAAGGAAGTATATTATACAGGGAATGAGGAATGATTGGAAAACATTGGCTCGGGATAGGGATGTGTGGAGGGCTTATATCCTTGCGGTCATTAAGCTACGGGTTCCATAGTGCCAGTGAATTAGTTAGAGTTATATAATACAGAGATATTTGAGAAGTGCCATTAACCATATAATGACTATATGAAGAGAGCAAAATTTTGAGGAAGTGACTGAATTCAAATACCTAGGAACAATAATAACAAATATGAATGAGATGTACAAAGAAATTAAACATAGGCTGAATTCTGGAAATGCGTTCTATTATGCATTGCAGAGACTCTTGATGTCCCAACTCCTTTCAAAAAACCTTAAACTGAAAATATATAAAACTATTATTCTACCAGTTATATTATATGGGTGCGAAACATGGACTCTTACTTTAAGGGAGGAAAGAAGGTTACAAGTATTTGAGAATAAAGTACTTAGGAAAATTTTTGGACCAAAGAGAGTTGAACAAACAGGTGAATGGAGATGACTACATGACAATGAACTACATGGTCTTTATAGGAAGCCAGATATAATAAGAATAGTTAAGTCTCGTAGACTGCGATGGGCAGGACATGTTGCACGTATGGGGAATGAAAGACTTGCATGGAAGCTTCTTGTAGGAAAGCCAGAGGGAAAACGCCCAGTTGGTAGACCAAGAATGAGATGGGAGAATAACATTAACTATGATTTGAGGGAAGTAGATTATACAGGGAATGATTGGAAAGCATTAGCTCAGGATAGGGATGTATGGAGAGCTTATGTCCGCGCGGCCATGAACCTACGGGTTCGATAGTGCCAGTGAGTAAATGACACAACAGTAAAAGCTCCTTATTCGCGGGGAATATGTTCCGGAAATATGCCGCGAATATAGAAACCGTGAATATGGAATGGTAATTTGTGTGGATATATAGGGGATACTTTCCAAGGTTCAGAAATAAAATAAAAATTATCTAAATAAAAGCAAATAATGAGAGATCTTGAATAATTTATATTAATTATTACTGTCAGGCTAAGGCAAGGGCTTAAAGAAGTTAGTAATTTTTTTCCTGTTTTGCCGCTTTTATAAGGTATTTCAATTCACATTGCTGTTTAGCTATGAATTCAGCGATAGAATTCCTTTATTTTGTCTTCGGATTTCTTGATAAAACGTACAGTTCATTCATTAACATTGTCTTGAAATAGCTGCAAATGACTATCCAATATATAAACGGCCAAACATTTATATTTTTACTTTAAGTTGCAACACTATCTTTTTATTCTCCAGAACTAATTTTCTTTCCTTTTACTCGACATTATAAATTTACAACAAAGTAGAAGAGACAGGAGCCATTCAATCAAAATTATTGCAACGAATGATAAGTTAAAACAATAAAACACCGATCGTGGCGAGGGCGGCATTTATCAACGGACATAGCGGCACGTGAATTACGGCGGCGGTGGCTTTTAACAACAAACTTTAGGCTTAGTGACAATATGGATTGTTTTACTGTGATATTAATTTATCCTTTTGGTTTGAATCGCTCCTTGTAAAAACCGCCTTGACACGTGCCTGCAGTAAAAAAAGTTGTCGATGCGTTAATAATAGATAATAATCCTTCTAATATACCGACGGGATCCGCGATTATACAAGTTTTTAGGTGCGAATATAGGAACTGTGTCGCAATTTTTTAACCCGTGAATAAGGAACTTTCACTGCACAATCAAATGCGGACATTCTATGCCTCCATTAACCTCCTCCCACCTTTGTCCTTGTATCTTACATTCCAGCTTGTGATTTTACATTTCCAAATATAACACTGGTCGACAAGATTTTCTTCACAAGAAATCTGATTAGTGAATCTAGTGAATTTTTTCATACTGAATTCAGATATGTAGTCAGAATTTTTCCATCAGGCACAGTTTTTTTTTTGTGACAGCTACTTGTTTAAAATTGATTGTAGCATTTTCTTTGATCTGTCATAGGAACCTTTAGCTTATATGAAAAGTTCCCTGTACCAGTATATGCAGATATGACCTTAACTCATAACTCTGATTCTGACCTACCTCAAACTGAAAATGATTCAGATGGAAATAAAAAATGATCTTACATAAAATATGCCCGAATATCACTATCTACCACTTTCTATGCAAGTCAGAATGAGTTAGAGTTAGATGGAATTTATTAAAAATTATAAAAAATGTAAATGAATATCACAGAAAACTCTTGACTGATAGGAAAACACTGAAATGGTATTTAAATTCAGGATGAAAAATACTTATAAAATATCATATTTTTATTCTTGTGAAAGAAAAAAAGTTAATTTTAGTCGACCAGTGTGATTGTACACATCATCACAATATCTGGTTTTAGGTCTCCTTCTTTGTCTTTTTCCTTGTGGTTGAGTACAAGAGCTTGAAAAGAGCCTCACTTTTTCTCTCCATTCTATTCAAATTTCCTATCCACTTTAACCACATAATCTTTATAAATGAGACTATATTCAGATCCTTATAAAACAGCTCGAGTTTATTGTTAAACCTTCTTTTCTCCTCCCATTACTAACTTTGACTACTCCCAGTATATTTCTCAAAATTTTCCACGCGGCCAAGTTCATTTTACAATTTTATGGATGCGAAACGTGGTCTTTTAGTCTAAGGAAGGAGGGAATTTACGCATAACTGAGAGTAAAGTGCTTATGGATCTTTTGAAACAAAGACAGACGAACTGAGACACAAATGTAGAAAACTACATACTGAGCTACATTATATTTATGTAAAAATTGTTTTAATAAGTATTCTATATCTAGATACCAAAGGACTACACGCACACACTATTGAGTAACACTAAGAAATTAGGACTAGAAGTAAATATCAATAAAACTAAATATATGATCACCCGCGCAGAAATACATTAATATAATGGAAATGTATAGCTAATGACAAATGAGGGAAATTTTGAGGAAGTGGCTGAATTCATATATCTAGGAACAATAATCACAGATAGGAATGAGATGCACAAACAAATTTAACATAGGCTCAATTATGGAAATGCGTGGTATAAAGCATTACGGAGACTTTTGATGTCCCAACTCCTTTCTAAATGTTAAACTGAAAATATATAAAACTATTATTCTACCAGTTATATTATACGGATGCGAAACATGGACTCTTACTTTAAGGGAGGAAAGGAGATTACAAGTATTTGAGGATAAAGTACTTAGTAACATTTTTGGACCAAAGAGAGATGAACAGACAGGTGAATGCTGAATATTACTAACAATGAACTACATGGTCTTTATAGGAAGCCAGATATAATGAGAACAGTTAAGTCTCGTAGACTATAATGGGCAGGACCTTTATTAATAGCACATATGGGGAATGAAAGACGTGCACGGAAGCTTCTTGTAGGAAAACCAGAGGAGAAAACGCCAGTTGGTAGACCAAGACTGAGGTGGGAGTATAACATTAACTATGATTTGAGGGAAGTACATTATACAGGAAACGATTGCAAAACATTAGCTCAGGATAGGTATGTATGGAGAGCTTATGTCCGCGCGGCCATGAACCTACGGGTTCGATAGTGCCAGCCAGTAAGTAAGTAAGTATCCTATATTACAAAGGAAACTAAAATTAAAATTTATAAGATCATAATACAGAATATTTTGTCATATGGAAGTGAAACTTGTTCTTTCGACGGAATTTCAAAAGAATAAAGTTACCACAGTCGAATTTGATTATCTTAAAAGAAGCCTTCAAAAAACAACATAGGATAAAATAAGAAATGAATTTCTTTGAAGAGAAATGAATGTCACCACATCTATTTTAAGAGGTTTGAAAATCAAACTCTTAAATGGTATGGCCATGCACAAAGAATGGAAAATGAAATATGGCCAAAAATATATATATACCAATGGTCACCCCCTGGAAGAAATAAACGTGCAGACCAAGATGGAAATGGAAAACCTATGTCAGAACTACAATCGATGATAGGAATTTGGAAGAAGGATATTGGAATGATAGAAAGAAATGGAAACTGAAGACTGCAATCCTATAAGTGGGGGAAAGCCGAAGAAAAATAAGTATCGTGGATTTCGAAGGATAGGGTATGTGTCACGAATGGGGAATGAAAGAGGAGCATGACAACTTCTTGTAGGGAAATCAGAGGGAAAGAGCCCAGTAGGTAGGCCGAGAATGTGATGAGAGAAAAATATTAACCATGATTTGAGGCAGGTGAATTATAGAGCGAATAATAGTAAAATATAAGTTCAGGATAGGGATGTATGGAAAACTAATGTATATGCAGCAACGAGCCATAAATAATCACATAAGCTAATGTATAAACAATAGTACTCATTTGTAACGATGTAAAAAAATAAAACAGAAAAAAGCCATGTGAATTTTACATTATACACTGCGTGAATTAGCTTTTAATTTTTATAAATTACCAACATTGGCAAATTTATATCATATATTTAAAAAATATACAAAGCATATATTAACTACTAGAATTATGGTAAATAAAAATAGTCTCGTAGACTGCGATGGGCAGGACATGTGGCACGAATGAGGAAAGAAAGACGTGCATGGAAGCTTCTTGTAGGAAAACCAGATGGATGACGCCCACTTGGTAGACCAAGAATGAGGTCTGAGAATAAAAATAACTATGATTTGAGGGAAGTAGATTATATAGGGAATGATTGGAAGACATTTGCTCAGAATATGTCTACGCGGCCATGAATCTACTGGTTCGATAGTGCCAGTGAGTTAGTTATAATTTTAGCACACAAAATCAAGGCATTATTGAAATGAAGGATCATGACAATTTGTTGTAGGAAACGTAGAGAAAATGCACCCAATAAGTAAATTCAAATGAGGTAGGAGAATAACATTAATCATGATTTGAGGAACGTGAATTACAGAGATAATTATTGGAAAATATTTGCTCAGGATAGGGATTACTGTGAGCATATGTCCGTGCAGACATTATGCTTCGGATTTCGATAGCGCCAGTGAGTTAGTTCGTATGCAACAGTTCTTATTCCTACTGATGTGAAAAATATGTAAAACATAAAAAAGTCGTAAGTAATGCCACGAGTGATTTCCAAATTATCGATAAATTCACGACTAACGATGTGAGTTTACTCACAAATCATTATTTAACTATAGTTATTTTAAAATATTTATATATTTAAAGTAAACGCTGATGTTTGAAAACAAATGACAAACGATTGGTACGCTTCATTTGCTTTTTTGTTCATCACTGCAATCAGATCATAATATTATTTATTGCCAAAGGATCGCAATGTTGTAAGAATGCACCCTAGTGGAGAAATGTATAACCAACGTTATATGTATTAATTAATTTCTGATGTCCTATGATTTAAATATGTCAATTATATTTTTATGCAACGTCATTTCCTGGGAAAATAATTCGTTTAAGAAAATGCAAACAGTGTTTTTTTTGTGGTATAGCCAATTGTTACAAATGTTTTTATATTATCTCTTGCATGCGCTTTCTGCTAACATTCATGCACTATATATACAATCTGGTAGCCGTATTTCTTTTGGAGTCGGTCACTGCAAAATAATGCTATGACCTATTCAGAATGTTAAGTAGGAGGTGCTTTCTTTATTATGATAAACTTTCGTTGGTAAATTCTAGGCGAAAGACGACTGTGATTGGTTGTAAATAAAAAAATCATTGAAATGTGATTAGTCATCGACTCCCATTTAGGGCATGAGTTAAATAGTCAATGAGTTTTACGATAATGAAACATTGAGTAATTTAATTTTGAATTTTCATAAATAGATAATCTTAATCGATTTTAGCATAGATTTTAAACTTTCTCAACATATATATTTCAGAATTATAGTTCATAAAACATTAATATATTCTACTTTTGAGAGTACTAAAATCAGAAATTATCATAGGTGTTCTTATCATTGCTGATTGAAGAAGTAAAGACTTGCAAAAGAGTAAATTTGCACAACATGCAGTATCTAATCTTATAACATGCTGACATTGGTACTTTTTTAATAACATAGTTGGGCACGGTGATGCAACGCAACGGAATTTGAAATGGCGTTTTCATGTTTGTTTCCACACCAGTAGTAAACATCTGTAGCTATACACTTTGTGATATCACATAAATGTCATCATTAATAAACAATATTTAAAGTTTATCTTATTTATTATTGTTTTTACGTTTTACTATAAAATATTCAGTTTGAAATTTCCATTTTTTAATTGTTAAATTTATGTTAGCCTATATCAGGGTATATTATTTTTTCAAATATACTTCATATGTCATTTTATTAATAGTTCTTCTTCTCATTTTTCTATCTTGTACATTTTATATTTCATTCGTTAAATCTAGATTAAATCAAAATATTTTGTAAATAATAATTATATTATAGACATACTATGTAATGTATTTATTTTTATTGCACTTAGATGTAAGACTCATTGTCGTATTTTTTTAACCTGGTTGAGTGGTTGACAAGGCCTTAAGGTCTTAACTCTGTCAGGTAAAATAAAGCTATTATTATTATTATTATTATTATTATTATTATTATTATTATTATTATTATTATTATTATTATTATTATTATTATTATTACCTATGGAGCTGATGTGTGGGCTTTAAATGCACAAATGAAAAAAGAAATTACTCGCCACTGAAATGGACTACTGGAGACTGCTGCAAGAATATCCAGGAAGGATAAAATCAGAAATTCATATATAAAAGAAAAAATGCAGGTACAATATTCAATATTAGATTTTATAAAGAAGAAACAAATTGGTACGGACACATTAGAAGGATGGAAGAAGGAAGACTACCTAAGATAATCATGGATTGGGAACCACAGGGAAGGAAAAAGAAGGGTAGACCAAATATTACGTGGATTCAGGGAATCAATGAAACTAAGAGGGAATGGGAAATAGAAGAAGATATATGGATGAACAGACAAGAATGGAAAAATGTGTTGAAACAAATGTGTAGTTAACTGTGAACATGGGTACCGGAAAAATGTATATTCATTGTAAAAGCCGGAATAATAAAAAATTATTATTATTAATTATTATTATTATTATTATTATTATTATTATTATTATTATTGAAATTAGGCATCCCTTCCGCCCTATGTCAGAAATTGTCCAACAATAACTTCGTTTAACACCGAAGAATTATTTAACAATGAACTAACAGAAAAACTTACTATTACTTAAGATTGTTCAATGTTTTAAACCGTGTTATATAAAATTATTGTCAACGGCCATATCTTACATTCATAAAGTATTTTCTAAGACACTTAGAGACGATTTGTGTAATTCATAACACTTATTCAAAATGCATAAGATACTATTTTTGTTTTACAATGTATAGTATAATATTGTTATAATAAGCTACAACCCTGGCATGCCTTTGTGGTGAAATAGGGTTTCTAAAAATTTGGAAATTCAATAATAATAATACATAAAATTATTCATTGGCATAGATTATTTAATCAATATCATATTCGCCTCATTAGTCTGATAGTGTATCTTACATAAATGTTTGTATTTAATGTGTTTATAAATATTATTCCCTGAGAGTAGTAAATAAAAATAATTGTTAAAATATTTTAATCATAAATCGGAATTTTGATTTCGTTAATTTAAATTTGTAGAAAAAACACAGAATTGTCTAGGTGATGGTAACTATGTATTATAAATAACCACACAAAATGAAATTTCAAGTGATTTGAAAATGATCTCACAAGTAGATTGAAACATAGACTTGAATAAATTGAATATTTGACTGAGATATCGATTAATTATTGTTATTATTATAAATACTTGTGTTGTCTTAGAGATGGCCCGAGCATTAAGCAGATCAATCATCTACGGAAGTCCTCCATGTCTTGTGTGGTCAAACAAGTATTCTTGTGATCCAGAATTACAAATACATTTCCGACAAATTGCATTCCTCTAAGCATTGGGTGATGTGAAGCATGTACAATTATCTGTAATGGGAGAGGTTAAACTAAAGTAAAGATATATTATTATTATTAGTATTATTATTATTATTATTATTATTATTATTATTATTATTATTATTATTATTATTATTCATGCTTACCTTTAATTTCTCAGAGAGTCAATTAATTATATTTTGTGGTTGTAGTTGCAAGCTTGCATATAGGAAGATATAAATAGTGGATAGCACGGTGTAACTGTTAGATCAAAGAGAAAATTAAATTAAATCAATAAAAATGTACGTAGTCTGTCATAATTTTAATTAATAGAGTTAAACTACAGTTTCAATAAAATGTCTGCTCTTTCTCACAATATTATTCTTGTAAGCCTATACGTTATTAAAGTATGCTCTTTCATTGAAACAGCGTTGAATTATGGGTTTATGTTCCTAACCTCTCTGACAAGATATGGGATAACTGTGAAGTAAAAATGAAATTATAATAGAAACTGGTATGTGACACAATTCTAAAATGAACGGTTCTTGTGACTTTACATCTAAAACTCAGAAATTGCTTCAATGCATATTTAAAGAAAAAAAAACGAATGCTTTTAACTTGTTTAAGGCCGGAAAAGATGAGTTTTTATTGCTACATATTGTTTACTGATAATAGAAAATATAAAATAATGGAAAATATTTTAATGAAATGAGCAAAAATATCGTGGTATAAATAAATTGTAACTACCAAGCTGAAAGCTCTACCACCATCTTCATAACTACATGGTCAGTCTCCAAATCCATATTCTTGATTTTCCCCTTAATTCATAATTACTATTTCAATTACAATATCTTGTTCTGTAGCTATAGTGCAGATTCAAAATTGTACGTTTTGTCTCTACATTACCTATCTTTTATTACATTCCTTCTCTAAGGACGAACTTTATACCTTTCGGAGACCCTATGTGAATAAATTCAATAATGTAAAGTGATCTGAATTATAAACACTTTATAACAAAAAATCGTCTGAATTTAGGTCATAAATGTGCGGTTTTCATCGAAAAAAAATTGTGCTGAAATATAGTAAAGAATTACTTTATCATGATGGAAATGCACGCTATTATTCATCACAGGGACTCCTGTCGTCTCAACTTCTAAAAAAAAAACTGAAAATATATACAACTGTTATTCTCTCAGTTATATTATATGGATACTAAATTTGAACTCTAATTTTAAGGGAGGATTCAATATTACTAGTATTTGAAAACAAAGTTCGTAGGAAAATTTCTGGGCCAAAAACATATGAAATTACATATGGAAAAGATTGCATAAGAGCAAGCTACACGATTTTTATGCGAAATCAGATGTAATAACAAGAGTTAAGTCTGGTAAACTGCGATGTACTGGATATCTGGTATGAATGCGAGATGGAAGAGGGGCATGAAACTCCTTGCAGGAAAACTGAAGGGAAAATTCCCAGTAGGTAGGCCAAGAACGAGGTGGGAGAATAACATTAACCATGGTTTGAGATACGTACAGTATGTTATACACGAGATGAATGGAAAACATGAGCTCAGGACAGGGAGATGTTGAGAGCTCATATCCACGCGACCATGAACCTACGTGTTCGATAGTGCCAGTGAGTGAGTGAGTTAGTTAATAATGATGACGAGTACTCTTCTTATTTTTACATAACATATAGGTTTGAAACGGCCATTTTTCCTTTACTATTTTACAAAATATATATGTTTAACAATAATAGGAATATACATACAACCAAGTGCTCCCATCGAAAACATAATAGATAAAATATCAACAGCCATCGAACAAACAAAAGCAGATAAAAATGTAATACTCGCCGGAGACTTTAACTGCAGGCTCGATAAGGAAACTAAGGAAACTGCCAAAACACACATTCTGCTAGAGACTCTAGAAGAGGAAGGGTTCAAAATAGCGAATACAAAGGATACCCCAACTTATTTCGCACAGAACGGCCACAGCACGATCGATCTAGTATTCTTTAAAGGAGAAAATCTAAAACTAATCAAACAAAACGGGCTATGGAACTCCGCAGCGCGCACCCATACGGAAACACATCCGATAATGACAAAGTTTCCATATGAAAATACCACAAACGAGGAAAGAAGCGAATGGACCAAATATATACACCAGGCAAATACAACAGGAAGTAATAAAACTCAACGAAGAAAACATCGAGAAAGCAAGGGATCTAATAGAAGAAGGCAAACTCGAAGAAGCCCTAGAAATCTCCACCCAAGTGATGAAGAAGAAGCTATAAAAGTAAGAAAAAGAAGATATGCACAAATATGGTTCGACCAAGAATGCTACAAGGAAAGGAAAGAAACATTGCATGCACTACACATAGCAAAAACCTACAAACGACAGGAAGACCTAACCAAGTACGCAGAAAAGAGAAGGAACTACAAAGGAATACTAAAAAGGAAAAGAGAAGAATATACAGAAAGACAAGGAAGAAAGCTAGCGGAGGACGCAAAATCAAATCCGTTTATAGCATTGAAAAAGAGAATCTCACCCACAACAGGAGAAATTCACATACAAAAATGGGAAAGCCACTTCTCAGACCTACTGAATAAGCAGGACATGGACCGAGCATATGACTTGGACAAAACGAAACTCACACAGATCCAAGAAACCGATAACATCACAAGAACTCAGAAAGGCAATAAATGGAGGGAATAACAAAAAATCTGCAGGCCCAGACAACATCTACATGGAACACCTCAAAGAATCGCTCGACAACTTAGAGGAACTATGGAAAGACTTGATGAACAAATGCATACAGAAAGGAGAAATTCCGGAGAGATGGAACACAGCGACC
The DNA here is from genome assembly GCA_030220185.1 of Diploptera punctata. NCBI lineage: Eukaryota > Metazoa > Arthropoda > Insecta > Blattodea > Blaberidae > Diploptera > Diploptera punctata. The sequence continues at coordinate 489,151 of JASPKZ010007390.1, forward strand.
CTAAAGATACTATATAAAGGAAAAGGGGACAGAGCATCACCTGATTCATTCAGAGGAGTAGCGCTAGAAAACGCCTCCTTTAAAGTGTTCACAAAGATCCTCAATGAAAGACTCCTAGAAGCGACCAAGGGACACATCCCGGAAAACCAATTTGGATTTACGAAAGGCAGAAGCACTGTACAAGCAGTGAAATATCTAATGGACCAAATAAGAAGACGCCCTAAGACATACAAGAGGGAAGTACCATGCAGTATTCGTCGATTTCAAGAAGGCTTTTTGACTCAATAAACAGACAAAAGCTCATTGAGAAACTGAAACAGATGATCGGAAAGGAAGACCCACTAGTGAGAATAATCGAAGCCTGCCTACAGCGAAACATAGTCCAAGTAAACAACAATGTTGAAATTTCGGAAGATATAGTACAGACGAACGGAGTTCTGCAAGGAGATCCCATGAGCCCCACACTGTTTAACATCTATACAGCAGACGTGAACACCATAATCGAGGAAAACTCAAAAGCAAAACTAATCTTATATGCAGACGATATGGTGATAGGAGCTACAGAAAAGGAGGACATACAAAAAGCAATAAAAAGATTAGAGATCTGGGCACAGGAGAACAACGTGCAGATAAATGAAGAGAAAACAGTCCAGATGACATTTAGAAAAGGGGGAAAATCAACATCAAAAGACAACATAACACTACTCAATCAACCACTACAAAAAGTGGGAAAATACAAATATTTAGGATTCACTCTACAACAGACAACAGCAACGTCCTTCGGAATACACATCCAAGAAAGAGCAGCGGCAGCCATCCGAACATCATACAATATCCCGAATCTGGCCAACTTATCGACAGGTACAGCAATGCAGTTATTCAAAACGACAGTGGCACCAGTTATTACATATGGAATAGAGATAATTTGGGAAAAACTTAAGATCGGAGATCTGATAAGAATCGAAAAAGTGAAAGCAATGTTCATGAAACGGATCCTGAGAATAGGAAAAACAGCGCCATCTCGTTTTGCTTATGAACTCATGAGAGAGACCTACTTCATAGAGGACATAAGAACCCAATTCTATCTACAATCCACAGAACCATACCAGAAATTCATAAGCATCAGAAATAGGAAGAAGAAGGAAATAGACATAGATTTCTACACCACAACTGCCATGCTGGACGACAGATGGACCAGAGAGTGCAACCCCCAGAGACACGTCACAACACGACTCGCAGTACACGGATTTCACAACAAGATATGTACAAACAAGAAATTCCACGAGCCGACCGAAGAATGCAAGTGTGTGTTGTGTGGACAGAGATGCGGCAAATACCACATCATAACATGTGCGAAAAGGACAAAACCCATTACAGACTACAGCAAAGACTAAACCACCACTAATGCTCAACCTGAGTGCACATTTATTATTATTATTATTATTATTATATTATTATTAATGTGGTCCTTGCAATTTGTTTTTGATCGTATGGTCTCTTTAGCACAAATTATATTAATAGTGACGGAAGGAGATTATTTATTAATATTAAGTTAGGAGAATCGGCAACTATTTATTAACTGCAATTAATGTCACCTACATAGAGTAATATTTTTGCCTTGTGGTTTAATAAAATATATAATTTATTTATATTTAAGATCATTATTATTTTGATCTTTTAGTCCTTGGCGGTGAAAATCAAAGATTATTTTGCCAACTCAAATAATAATCTATGTAATATTAGCATTAATTAGCCTATTTACATTTAACAAAATCAATAAATACAACACTTTATTTATTTTGATTTGATTTTTATCAGGTTTCAAATCTATACATCTTCATGTACCCAATATTAAGTTTTCATTCTCTCCCACCATTTATATCTCTCCTTCCAGTCACCATCCTCCAGTCCTCTGTCCATCATATTCGTAATTCTACTCCATCAAATTCATAATTCCCTCTATTTATGTCTTCTTAGGTCTCCCTCTTCTTTTTCTGCGATTTGGAATCCACTCCAAATAATCCTAACAGCAATCATTGTATTCTTTATTTCTCACAAATTGTATAAATTGTTTCGTTAAAGTTCATTTTGGTTTAATTTAAATCTCTAAATTCCTCAATACAGTAAAAATAGTTTCATATTCGAGGAAGTCCCTAAATAGGGGATTTCAAAATATAACATCTCTTTAGTTGCTCCATTCATTTTTCTTAAAAATCTTCTCTCACAAATATATAAGTTTCTCTTTTATAGTTTCTTTCTGCAACTATCCTATTCATTGGTACCATCAAAGCAGGAGACCCATGACCGCGTCGATATTAAGAATAAGAATAAATTTTATTTACAAATAAATGTTATATACAGTATTGACACCCGAATGAGCAAGTGCTCATGCTCGGGTGCAGTTCAGTAACATGAATAATACAAATAGAATATACATTTAAAGTTGGGGCCAGTTTCATTTTTACATAAATTATGACACATACAAATAAAAAAAAATAATAATGTATTGGTAATAAGACTTATTTTAACAAAAGAATTAATGGAATGGAGAATGATTTACATAAAATATAAACTCGATGTTTTCCCATCATTCTCTGAATATGTAATTCACTTCCCTCCAACATGGTTAATGTTATTTTCCTAACTCATTTTTGCCTACCTAGTAGCAGCTTTCCCTCTTGTTTTCCTACAATAACTACAATAACAATAATACCTCTTTCATTCCCCATTTCTTCCACATACTCTGCCAATTCCGATCTAAGAAACTTAATTGTGGCGGTTAGAAGCAAAGGGGTGTAATTGCAAGTTTTACAGTATTAAGAAAACTGTCAGCACTTTTAAAATTCATATTAAAGCACCGTTGAAGTTATGTAATAAGATATTAAATACAAAATTGATACCTGGTAAGTCAGTCGTCCTCAACTAAATTATTAAATAGTTTCAACAAGGAGGTCTTTCAAAATCAATGATTCAACTTCTGCATTTCAACTGTTAAAATACAGAAGAAACATTGATTTTAAAAGACCTCCATATTGGAACTATTTAATAATTTTGTTGAGGACGACTGACTTACCAGGTACCAATTTTATATATAACATCTGAGAAAACTTGTTGAAATTGTGTAAGAAAATCATAGGTAAACGAAAATTATTTCAATAATTATTTATACACTTATAACCCATTATCACTAAATAAAATTATGCTTCGATAATGTAAGTATGCACAAAACTCATTTTTGAGAAAAAAAATCACTTGCATATTTGCTTCTAACAGCTTCAATTTTTATTATGTTAGGTTTCCCATAAAATCATATTGTTTGCCCATTCATCTATCTGTTCATCTCTCTTTTCCTAACAAATTACATTAAAATTCTACTAAACGTTTCTCCTCTTTAAAGTAAGATATTATATTTCCTACCCATATATTATAACTGGAAGAATTAACGGTTTATAGCCTATATTTTTAATTTAAATTTTTTTAGAAATATTGAAAATCAAGAGCCCCAATAATGCATAATAACATGTGTTTCCAGACTTGAGTCTTCAATTTATTTCTACTCATTCCTGTTTGACATTATTGTTGCTAGATATATTTATTCCGTCACCTCTTCAAAAGTTTCTTTATTTTCTTTCTCATAGCAATTAATTTTAAGATTATTTTCTAAAATATATATGATTTTGAATATCTACAAATCATCAAATTCTAGTAGTGTGTGATAGTTTGGCACTGGATATTGGCAGATAGTCAACTACGTTCTCACTTCCAGTTGATCAAAATGGGAGAACTTGCTCTGTTAAAAATAGAGCAATATATCTTACGTCAACAAGATTGATATAAGAGACAAGACATGAGAACTTGAAGATTCACAACCAGAATATTTGTACAACTCGCCATCATGAAGCTCATGATTTAGATAGACTTGAGAAAGTTTTCTGGGAAATGATTTAAAAGATTCTACGAGATTAAATCGTCTCTATATTTATTGTCTTTCAAGCTATAATACGACGTATTTGACAGACTCTGTCCACGAATAAAACAAGTTGACATTATAGATTGTTCCCATTGAATTTATGCTAAAATTATGCTACTAATTCAGACTCTATATGTTTCAAATTTTTAAAGTTGTTTTATCGTATAATGATTACAATTTTATCGGAAGGCAATGATTTAATGTTGTCAAATTTTTCACCCAACTGTCAATTTGTTTAAGCTAACGAAATAACCCCAATCTGACGTCAGAATAAACTTGTTAACAATTGACAATGGCGGGAACATGTGTTATGTTGGCAAACATGACATTAGAAGTCAACTGTTCTCCGTCCTAAAACATGAATTTACAATTCCTTTAAATTATATTTCTGATTTATTCCAAAACAAAATTAGCGCCCTAAGAATAAAATTTATAAATTGTTAATAAGGTCATGGATTATACAAAAACTTTAAAACTATAGGCCTGCATAAATAATATTTGTTATTTATTATTGATAATTTACTCTTAAAAATAAGTTATCAGAAATTTATATGAAGTAAAACGATCCCATTGCAAGTCTAATAATCAACACTAAATGTCAGCCGGGTTGTCAGCCCTGCGTTACGACCAACTTTACCTAGGACAGTTTAGTACTCATTTCTGTTAAAGACAGAATATACCTCAAGTCCATGTTGCTGCCCTAATGTTAAGGCCAGTTTCAAAATCCTAACTCCAACGGATGTCGAACCCACGATGTTCCGGATTGTGGCGTATTGTCTTAACCAACTACGCTATGGAGTGGCTCAGATGTAATTTATTCTGAAGTTTTAAAAAAACAGATTGTAGTGTGAAGTTTGGAATAGTAGGTGCAAATCGCATTTCACAGAGAATGCATTTAGCCTCACTTGCTTGGAATACAAACAGCATGCATAGAGTATGATATTCCAACTGAAATCAGTTGTAAAAACAGAAAGCACCTATTCTATACAGAAATCGATTTAGAGATAGTGTAAAATAAAGTGAAAATCAAACAGTCAACACAGCCAGATAAAATACAGCGACAATTGATTCAATAAAGCATAAAGATAAAAACTGAATAATAAACATTTCTCAATAAAAATCGTATTTTATCTTGGAACTTTAGTTGGAAGTTTAGTTTTATGGATATAACACCTGACGTTTCATACCAGTTTCGTTTGAAAAGTCTTAAGAGAATTCTAGATAAACAAAAATGAGCGACACATTATGCTTATTGAATCGTCTGCGAATTCATACAGATCAAAATGAATAACACCGGTCAACATGATTTTTGTCTCATGAGTACCAACTTAATTGTAATTAATGCAGTTTTTTATCGTGTTTTCGGAATTTCTTCATCACCCACAGTTTTTTTATTTTAATTTCAATTAATGGATTTAAATAATTATTTTTTCAAATGTTTTTTCGTCCATTTGTCCATTGCAAAATAAAACCAAATGAGCTAACTCAGGAGATTTCAGCTATGAAAAAGAGATTTCAAGGCAAATGGAATCCTAATATGCTGGCCGATTATTGTTGGACCATCAGGAGGGATGCTCCACAGGCGAAATATAACAGAAAATCGTAATTTCGTACTTTCTAGGTGAGTCCGAATGTTCGAATATTGTGTAGTTACGAATGTAGAAAATATTAAAGTGTTTCAAATTATAAATTCGTGTCTCTCGGAAACCTTGCGTGATGGAGAAAACCCGATATCGTATTTGAATTCAGGAGAAAAAGTACTATCTGAATCACATATTTTTCTTTCTGAGACAAAAAAGTGTCTTTTTTGTTGCTCAGTGTAATCCGACTCTGAGAACTTCGATATTTGACTTATGTACAGCGCTGTAATCATAATCTCGCAATTATTTGTTATAATGAATTAACTGAGTAACTGATTAAGTATAAATTGTGTCAAAATATAAATGTGTCACTCTGTTAGAGAAGTTGGAAAAAAAACATAGCTCTATTTTGGTACTTTTTGATGTAATTTAAAAAAAGAAACTTTAAAGATGAAATATACTTTTTGTAAAGCTCAAACTGCCACATAATAAGAAAACTGACATAATTTCCATATTATGTGTCAGTTTGAACTTTTATATAAATAAAAGAATCTAGAAAAAACTGGAAAGAACATGTTCAAAGAATGAAAGATGAACGCATACTGAACTGAATACTTACTTAATTACAAACCAAAAGGAGACAGGAATGTTGGTAGACCAAAAAAGGGATGGATTCAACTTTTTTAATGAGAATCTATGAGAACGGAACAAGCCACATGGACTTAAACCGTGATTGGTGATGATGATATGTCAGTTTGAACATTATAGAAAACATAATTTATTCATCTTTAACATATTTTTTAATTATTTTAAAAACATACCAAAATGGTAGGCAAATTCATTCGTACATTTCGATTTTCCAAAATTATTAATAAGAATACCAAGGAAGACTATTTTAGAATATGGTATAGAAATTATAAGATGCACAGATTATCAAGAAACAGACAACTGAAAGAAGTGAATAATGTTTTCAGAAGAAAAGAAAGCAAAACCTTTAGAAGATAATCATAATTTTCATGAAAACTACAATGTTGTTTCAGTTTTTTACTATGTTTAATTTAATTTTCTTTGACTTTGTGACATCATTGGCTGTTGGAAGATAAGTGTCCATTAAAAAAAAAGGTGTATATTGCAGAGAAGCCTGTTAAAATAGACTATGTGAATATTCATACAGAAATTTGTATATAAGTAAATTGTTGTATTGTTGAATAGGCCCTAAGTTATAAGCTTTTGATGGACACTTCAAGAACTGTTACGTCTTTATATTCATAATATATTAAATAACCGAATTTTAAATGGTGTCTGGTGTTTTTCTTTAGCTTTTGTCGGCAACACTGCTACTTTACACTTGAAAATTGTCAAAACACACGGAAGACTTTCAGTTGTTACTGTTGATAAAATAATTTACATAATATTTTAGAAACATTATCATCTTCTGTGGATGTTGAAATACGAATGTTGACATAACCTAATTCAAGTTGCATGGTATGCGGGAGTTCTACCATACCATATTTTATGACGTCACTTCCACCGTTTTATTAATAAAGTAAAAGTCTAGTATATTATTGTATGGAACATAAAGTTAGAATTCCATACTCGATACGAATTTTTAGTTATAACTAATAATGTATTACACCATACTCTTGTGGAATGTGCCCCATGGATTCTTTGTATCAAATCTCTCAGCCAACAAATTATAAAAATTTGCTTGCACAAATCTTTAGATTACTGTACTATACACAATTAATTTATCTTGAATTCGGTCGTCCAAGTCTTGAACAAATTATAAAGCGTATATTGCTTACTTATCTCCATAATAAATAATAGTTTAAAAAAAACTAAAACAACACGCTTTATTAGAAAACCGAACTAAAAAAATTAAAAATAATTTTAATTTCCAACATGCTTGGGATAAATAATTTTACCATCAAAAGCGTGGGGTGCTTTTTATCAATTAATGTATTTTATAATAAAGAGATACTGGTAAAAGTAAAGTCTCTTAGAAGAAAATGTAAAAAATCATAAAAAGACCCCACGCTTTTGATGGTAAAATTATTTATCCCAAGCGTGTTGGAAATTAAAATTATTTTTCATTTTTTTAGTTCGGTTTTCTAATAAAGCGTGTTGTTTTAGTTTTTTAAACTATTATTTATTTTTTATTTTTAATATTTTACAGAATAAGATAAAAATATAAATATCTTTAAATTCGATATTATTGTAGTATGAGCTAAAAGTAATACTCTTCTAAAAAAAACCTCCCAGCCGGATTTGAACCACCGACCTATGGATTACTGAAATTATATACCATTAGAGTTCACCGCTCTACCATCTGAGCTGTTACAACGATTGACTAAAAAGTCGACAAGTCCGCAACCTATTACACCAGTTTTCATGTTTTTGATTTTCTGATGATTCTGGCCATGATTTTAGAAACAAAATATGAAATTATTGTATTGTCACGGATCCTTTACAAGTACACAAAGTTTCAAGTCGATCCAATGTTTCTAAGTGGATGAAAATCGTGTTCAAAAATTCCGTTACATAGATACAAAGACACTTTTTTTATTTTCTGATGATTCTGGCCAGGATGTTTAGAAAATAAATATGAATTTATTGTATTGTCACGGGTCCTTTACACGTATACAAAGTTTCAAGTCGATCCAATGTTTCTAAATAAGTGAAAATCGTGTTAAAATATTCCGTTACAAAGACAATTTTTTTTGATTTTCTGATGATTCTGGCCATGATTTTAGAAACAAAATATGAAATGATTGTATTGTCACGGGTCTTTAACAAGTATACAAAGTTTCAATTCGATCCAATGATTTTAAGTGGGTGAAAATCGCGTTAAAAGATTCAGTTACATAGACAGATACAGGTCAAGTTAATAGCGTATAAAAATAAGAACAAATTTAAAGAGAACAATGCAAGTTTTTACACACCAGACAAAATACTACTTCTTTGCTATATGTTCCTAAAATCCACACAACTGCTTGATCTAAACACAATATATATCTAGGACCCAAATTATACAGTGAGCCGATTTCTTCTCGCCAAAAAAGATCTTGTATTGAACAATTGCCTGTTCTAAACCGACACCTTACTCCTCAGTGAAACGCTACATAAAGTTAAAATCTAAAATTATGAATGATGATAGATTTCAAACTGTGACCAGAGACAAAAAATCGGAATATCTTTACAAAATATTTTTACACCTTTACAAAGTCTGTTTTCTGTCTTCGCCAAAATGCATTTTATGCAATCACCCAGATGAAGAAATGCACGAAGGTATCTGAACAACTGCATCGATGTCAAACATGAAGATTATAAGACCTCAAAGTATTGGAGAGCAAGACTGCTAATGACTTCAGTGTTAGATGCAGCACATTAGACAACAACAACAACACATTATACAATGAATTAATTAGATCCAATCCAGACCTAAGCAAGCTAAACTCAAAGATTTAAGAAAACATTCAAATTAATTGTTTTAATTAATTTAATTATATTAATTATTTAAGTATTTTAAAATTGTAAATAAGTAGAAACCTATTTTGGTTTATTATTATTATTATTATTATTAATATTATTAATATTATTATTATGTTCTAAAGTATATAATTACTTTCTTCACTTTGATATTAATCAATTATATATTATTTTGTTTATTTCTTTCTCCACTGCATCAATTCTTTGTGCATGTTAGAGGGTAAGTTTCACATTTTCAAAAATTTCTTTTAAAATTATTTTGTTGCATATTATTACGTAACGTATTTAATTACTTTCTCCAATCTGGTATTAATCTACTGTATATTTTTCTTTTCCTTTCTTCAGTGTGGTACTTATATACGAATATTCTTTCGTATCGTTCATATTTGCATTAATTCTTTGCGTGACAGAGCGAGCTTTATATTTTGAAACTTTCTCCTAAATTTGTTTTGTTTTATATTATTTTCTAATGTCTTTATTTATCATAAGTAATGCCACGAGTGATTTCCAAATTATCGATAAATTCACGACTCACGAAGTGAGGAGTGAATTTATTTAGAGAATTTGGAAATCAATAGTGGTATTTGTTAGAATGGCATTTGTTAGGGCTATTTAACGAATAAAATTAAGCTGTTTACTCACAAATCATTATTCAAATGTAGTTATTTTAAAATATTTATATATTTAATGTAAACGGCGATGTTTGAAAACAAATGAGAAACGATTGGTACGCTCCATTTGCTTCTTTTGTTCGGCACTGCAACCAGATCATATTATTTATTGCCAAAAGGAACGCAATATTGTAAGAATGCTCTAGTGGAGAAAAAATGAAACTCATCAAACTGTATATTAATTCATTTCTAGTGTCCTACGATGTAAATATGACAATTATATATTTCTGGAAAAAAAATACATTTAAGAAAGTGCAAACAGTGTTTTCTTTGTGGTATAATCAATTGTTACAAATGTTTTTATATTAACTCCCGCATGCGGTATGTGTTGACATTCATTCACTATATATACAATCTGGTAGCCGTATTTCTTGGTGAGTCAGTCATTGCAAAATAATGCTACGACCTATTCAGAATGTTAAAAAGAAGGAGCTTTCTTTATTGTGATAAACTTTAGTTTGTAAATTCAAGGCGAAATACGACTGTGAGGTTGTAAATAAAAAATCATTGTAACGTCACTGACTCCCATTTGGGGCATGCGTTAAATAGTCCTCATAAATCTAGTTGTATTACAAGTTGTTTTGCCTATTTTATTTCCCCTAATATTATTTCTCGGTTTTCTACGTACCAGAATTTATTTTATGTCTGGAAACTGGCTCCTAAATGTATATATTTTGTTTTCCCACTCCCTTTAACTAAAACTTTGTAATGCATATGTTCTAGGGCCTATATGTATTATTTCTATAACTTAACTGCACCGGGGCACGAGCACTTGCTCATTAGTTTGTCAATACTGATTACAACATTTATTTGTGAATAAAATTAATTTTGTTATTCTTAAGAAAATAAACATCACTGAAGATCTCGTGAAAGTGTGTGCAGCATTAAATAATTCACAGGAAACTATTAAATTAAAAATAATTTAAATAAAAAATGGTATAATGCCGCACTTAATTAATATTCATTACAGCTGAATTAAGGCATTTTGAATGGAAGATTATAGCAGTTGAAAGAGAAGTACATTAAATTTTGTTACACACGCAACTTTTAACATGAAGTGAACTTTAACATTGTTCCAGTCAACGGTCCGACCATATTAAATATTTATCCAACATATGTCGGTTGTTGCTGTGAAACAATGCGTGTGAATACAAATGAAACGTAGGATTAGAGTGCATTACACAGACAAATGCCATTCATTTAACAACACAGCAATTCATGGCTTACTTTCCCTACTTGTATAGAGATTCTCTAAAATGAACTTTTTTTCATTTTTAGATGTTAAAAACATTTATTATCTAGCACAATAGTATTTATTTATTTATGAAAAAACGACCGTAAAGTAAGTGATTTCCTCATTAATTTTAATTTATGATCCGAGTTTGCTGGTTTACTAAATATATCATCGTAATCATAGACCATTCACGAATTTAGACCATTTGTTTACTTGTTTCGGCCTCATTAGAAATACCATACAAAAGTATTCCGAGTGACATCCTGATCTTCTTCTTCCTGCAGGTTGATAGCTTAATATCTATTTGGTATCCTGTGATCTCCATTCGATGAACATGTTGCATTTATCTAGACTTATAACACTGGTGAACAAAATTTTTGTCTCATGAGTACCACTAGTTGTACTTAATGCAGTTTTTTATCGTGTTTTCAAATATCTATTCGGAATTTCTCCATCACCCACAGTTTTATTTTTATTTCAATTTCAATTAATGGATTTAAATAATTATTTTTTTAATAAATTAGATTTCTTCTCGCAAAATCTTGGCGCAGTGAGCGATGAGCACGGGAACACTTTCATCAGGAGATTTCAGCTATGGAAAAGAGATATCAAGGCAAATGGAATCCTAATATGCTGGCCGATTATTGTTGGACCATCAAGAGGTCCTCAGGCGAAATATAACAGAAAATCCTCATTTCTTACTTTCTAGATGAGTCCCAATGTTCGGATATTGTGTAGTTACGAATGTAGAAAATATTAAAGTGTTTGAAATTATAAATGCGGAAACCTTACGTGATGGAGAAAAACCGATATCATATTTGAATTAATGAAAAAAATACTATCAGAATTACATATTTTTCTTTCTGAGACAAAAAAAAAAAGGTTTCTTTTTTGTTGCTCAGTGCAATCGCATCTATACTTCTAGTATTCATTATCAAGAAAATTCCTGAAGATGAAGCATGTCTTCGAAAAAGCTTTGAATTCTAATAATACAACGGAGATTATAACAGAAAATAGTATAGTTAAGGACGACTGTTTTATAAAAGGTACCAAAAATGTAGAATTGAAATTATAATCACATATTTTGTTTTCTAAAGGTTCCATGTGTAATTCTAATAAGATGTCTTCATTTTTATGATCTAGTAGTGTGTATGTAGTAGTTCTTCGAAGATATCTCATTTTGGCACAACTAAGTTTCTGTATATCCTTCTGTTTCAATATCCATACTTCACTGCCATGCAAAAGAACTGGAAGGGTCAGTATTTGATACATTTTTTGTCTTCAATGTTTTTGCACTAAGTGTGGCTCGAAGATAGAATTAATTAACCCTAACATCCTTAAAATGTTCATATTTTTACATTTAATTTTTTTCTTCTTCATACTGAATGTAAGTCATCTTTATTTTGTTACCCTTAAATTAGAAAATCTTAACTATTTGTTCCAGCTTATTTAAATGTGTCGATTGCAGTGAAAATAAATCATCCATAATCATGAGTTGTTACACATCGAAAATTGTTGTATAATTTGACACTAATTTATTTAAATAGTTTTCATTGATTAATTTTTCCATTGCTTCATTGTAATATTAAATACATTAACCAATGTATCTTATAGAATATAGGGCCTATTGCCAATTTAAGGGTTAATTAAATTTTATGGTATTCAAACATTGTGCGACAAAGCAAATATAGCGGCCGCTAGAGAGATATTTTAATTTCGCGTTTCTGGTAAACTCACACTTCTAGCGATCGGATTTCACTGATTTTTTAAATACCTTCTTCGTTTTATTTCAATAAAATATGCTGAGTTTCGTTGCGAAAAATCTGAAATTGCAATCAATAGAACGTTTATAAATTTTCGTTTCAGGTGAGCTATTCCTAATGGTCCTATTTTTTTTTGTTAACGAATTCGACTTTTGTTTTTTTAATTGATTGCTATATTCACCATCATGGTTTCGAAAAAAAGAAATGCGGACTTTTCAACGTTGACACACACACACACACACACACACACCAAAATTACAGACAGACAGACAGGTGAATGGAGAGGACTCCATAACAGGAGCTAAATTATCTTTATGGGAAACCGGATGTAATAAAAAAAGTTTAAGTCTCGTACGCTGTTATGGGCAGGACATGTTGCACAAATGGTGAATGAAGGAGGGACATGGAAATTTCTTGTAGGAAAACCAGAGGGTAAGCGCCCAGTAGGTAGGCCAGAAATAATGTACGAGATTAACATTAACAGGCGATGATTAGAAAACATTAGCTCAAGACAGGAATGTATGGAGAGCTTATGTCCGCACGGCCATTGAACTCTGGATGCGATAGTGCCAGTGAGCTGGTTAAGTAGTTAATAAAATGTTTAAGTAAAGGTTACTTGAACAGTTTAGAGAGATTTTCCCCATAATATTTTTTTAAAGTAAATTCTAAAACATATTTTAATCAATATTCGAAATCACTTTATGATTAAAAGAAACTATTTTTTTTTAAGTTAATGACGATGGTACATCACTACATGACAATTCTGATACAATTTACATATTTTAACAGCAGGAAGTTGTAGAACTGATGTCGGATGAGGAAGTCCCAGAGGAAGCTAACAGTTTGACCCATTTTCCAAGTTAAGTACGACATACAACACAAAGGGAATGATACCAGAGTTATAAAGCATTCCTTTATAAGCATTTAGTTTGCACGACAGCTGTACTCTCATCGATAAGTTATGCCATTGTCGTATTTTATACCCACATGTGTCGCTTTAACATTGTAAGTAGACATAAACATAAGATTATTTTTGAGCCGTAATCAAGCGGTCTAAGCATTTCACACACAAACTGTAAGGCATCCGCTCGGAGAAAAAGTTTCTCCTGGAATTTCGGCCGGTATGATACATAGCATTAAGAGGATTTTTGGGTAGCTACAAGAAGTAGCGTTTCCAGGTTATTGAGAAAACTAGTCTATCTGGAACAAGTAACAAATTCCAATTATTTTGGTTGTAATTTTACTATAAACACAAAAACTGAAAGAGACATACATATGAAACTGTCGAAATTTCAAATGATATGCGGAACTATACATAAAACATTAAAGAATAAAACAAGAAGAGATACTAGATTGAAGTTTTATAAAACATTGGCAGTTCCTGCATTACTTTATCGGAGTGAAACTTGGGTAATGTCCAAAAAATTGCAAAGTAGAATGCAAAGCGCAGAAATGAACTTCCTTAGAAGAACAAAAGGCTGCACAAGATTGGATCGGATAAGGAATGAAGATATAAGAACAGAGTTAAATATCCATGGGATGAGAAAATCAGAGAATATAGAGAGAAACGGTTTACACATGTGGAAAAATGAATGTAACAAGATTACCAACAGCTGCATTCAACTACAAGCAAGAGGTTCAAGGAATGAGGCCAGTGAAAAGATGGACAGAACAACTGTGAGGCGGGACAGGCAATTTGCCTAGCCCTTGAAGTGAAGAAGAAGAAGAAGTCTATCTGCTGGAAGCTTCTTGTAGGAAAACCAGAAGGAAAACGTCAAGTTGGTAGGCCAAGAATGAGATGGGAGAATAAAATTAAAAATGATTTGAGGTAAGTAGATTATACAGGAGATGATTGGAAAAAATTAGCTCAGGGTAGGGATGTATGGAGAGCTTATGTCCGCACGGCCATGAAACTACGTGTTCGATAGTGCCAGTGAGTTAGTTAGTCAACAATGTTACACCACAGATGCTTCATAACATCTGGTTAGAGTTTGAGTACATGTTGGACATTTCCCGTGCCACTAATGGGAGCCACGATTTGGTTCATCCATCCGTAGTAATTCTGCCCGAGGGCAGGTCTTTTACTGCAATCATAACATTTTCATGCTATGCTTTGCAGCTTTACTAGGGAATTAAAGGTGTGGTAGCTTCCCGTTGCTTTGCACACTGGTGAAGGATGTTGATGATAATTCTGCCCGAGGGCAGGTCTTTTACTGCAATCATAGCATTTTCATGCTATGCTTTGCAGCCATACTAGGGAATTAAAGGTATGGTAGCTTCCCGTTGCTTTCCACACCGGTGAAGGATGATGATTATTATTATAAGGATGATGATGATGGCCGGGTGATTTTAGGGTACCGTTGGGCCCTAAGCGTCCTGACATTTGTCTTACAGGTGAGGAAAAGCCCCCAAAAAAAAAAACTCACCCACGAGTCTGTTACTACCGGGAATCGAAGCCGAGCCCGCTACGTGACAAGGCAGCACGCTACCTCGAGACCACAGCGGTGGACTCCATGATTAGGTATAACTAACTCACTGGCACTATCGAACCCGTAGGTTCATGGCCGCGCGGACATAAGCTCTGACCCAATGTTTTTCAATCATTCCCTGTATAATCTACTTCCCTCAAATCATAGTTAATGTTATTCCCCGACCTCAGTCTTTGTCTACCAACTGGGCGTTTTCCCTCTGGTTTTCCTACATGAAGCTTCCATGCACTTTTTCATTCCCCATTTGTGCCACATGTCCTGCCCATCGCAGTATACGATATTTAACTGTTCTCATTATATCTGACTTGCTATAAAGCCCATGTAATTCACTGTCCTGCAGTCTTCTCCATTTACCTGTCTGTTCATCTCTGTTTAGTTCAAAAATATTCCTAGAACCTTTATTCTCAAATACTCATAATCTCCTTCCCTCCCTTAAAGTACATACATACGTAAGGACTTTATTAAACTAAAAGTAAGATACATACAATGTTATTTACAAATATGGATCGCACGGGCAGTAAGCCGTACGTGCTGGTGACAGTCCGTTACAATAAGTTGATGTTTAAAAACAAAAAAAGAAAACACAATAATATTACAATTAGATATCAATACAATTACATTATACATTAACTTAGTTATGTAGAATTATTAAGAATTAATGGCATTGCAATTTCCTAACATCTTTATAAAGTAAGAATCCATGTTTCGCATCCATATAATATAACTGGTAGAATAACAGTTTTATAGGATACCATTATTAGATATTAGGGCCAATTTCACCAACAAAGGTAACTGTATTACGCCAGTTTTCCGTGTGTATAATACATAGCCTAAATTGGTGTAATACGGTTACCTCTGTTGGTGAAACCGACCATTAGAACATAAAGTAAAAAAAAAAAATTCCAGTTTTCACTCTTTGTAGCAATTGATTTATATGTGAAATCGTATTAGTTCAGAAGTTATAGCTGTCTGATTAGTAAACTTACAAAGTACAACAGTGTATTAAGGAAAATGTATATAAAAGGATAGCAATATCCTTGAATGCAGGGTTAAATAACACATATTTGTATTCATGAGCGGTACATGACTTAATCAATTTCCAGCTTATGCTAAAGAGTCGATATTATGTGATGGTTATATTCACACATCATGCTTTCATCCCAGGAGAATTGAGCGAATGAATACCTAACTTCCAGCTGAATTAGAATATAAACAAACGTGAAAAAGTCACCCCCATACCTTCACTCCTTATTGTTCTGCGACAAAACGTTGAATGAGATAGAACAACACGAGAGAACAAATATCTAATTTCACATATGTCACGTCTAGACTGAAAGAGGAGGGGGGTGGGGCGCCAATCCTAATTCCGAACCTACGTAATACCGGTGTGGAAGTCTCTAATCCAATCAGGTGTACTATATCACGTTCAATGCAATGACAATCAACACCAAACTCACAGCTGTGATGTTATTAAATAAAACATGTCAATCAACGCATACACCAATCCTCCCTTCGCCGAATTTCACCCTTTCCTAATTCATATGCAGAATCACAGCGGTTTTGCATTACACTCAAATATCATTAAGCAGACGTCAATAATTTAAAATTATTTATTTCACACTGTGTTTTCGGATACGTTGTGCTATTATTTTATTTAAGAACGCTTCTTTACACTGCAAGTCACTTGCATCGCAATTCAAATCTGGATGTCAAGACGACAGAAAAAGTGTGCTCTAAGACCGATTTTAGGCGTGAGGTCCTTTAACGTGCCGTAAATATACGAGACAAGGAAAAATATATAGGGTGTTCGGAAATTTATATTAAAAACTTCTAGTACTAGTAGAGGGGACTGAGTACACAATATTTTGAAATAGGAACCCATTATATAATGAAAATGGATAGCTAATGACAAATGAGGGGAATTTTAAGGAGGGGGCTGAATTCAAATACCTAGGAACAATAATAACAAATAGGAATGAGATGCAAAAAAGAATTAAACATAGGCTCAATTCTGGAAATGCGTGCTATTATGCATTACAGAGACTCTTGACTCCCAACTCCTTTCAAAAAACTTTAAACTTAAAATATATAAAAATGTTATTCTACCAGTTATATTATATGGATGCGAAACATGAACTAATACTTTAAGGGAGTAAAGGAGAATAAAGTTCTTAGGATCATGTTTGGACCAAAGAGAGATGAACAGACAGGTGAACAGAAAATACTTACATAATAGTGAACTATCTGGTCTTTATAGGAAACCAAATACAATGAGAACAGTTAAGTCTCGTAGACTGCGATGGACAGGACATGTGGCACGAATGGGAATGAAAGACGTGCATGGAAGCATCTTGTAGGAAAACACGCAGTTGGTAGACTAAGAATGAGGTGGGAGAATAACATTAACTATGATTTGGGGGAAGTAGATTATACAGGGGATGATTGGAAAGCATTAACTCAGGATAGGGATGTATGGAGTGCTTATGTACGTGCGGCCAAGAACCTATGGGTTCGATAGTGGCAGTAAGTTAGTTAGTTGTGCTAACAGTGGAAAAACACATTTGTTTCTGTCTTCTTCACTGGATGTGACCCATATGAAACTGCTCACTACAACACAGGTTCGATGTGACGACCACCAATATCGTTACACATATTGTACCCACGGACCATGTTCCTGTACACTCGTTCCATCACACCTGGTCTCCCGTTAATCTCTTGTGCAGCGACCATAACTCGTAATGCTGGACATGAAAGGACGGTAATGTCTTCCCTTTCCAAGGAACACACTCAGGATTTTTAATGCTCTGTAAAAATGAACAGACCCAAGCAGAATTTGAACCATCGAATCTCGGATGGAAACCAGCGTAACTCTTGATTGATTAAAAAATAAATCCTAAATAACAAATTTATATGAAGAACCATAAAATAGGATAATTACACTGGTCAACATGATTTTTGTCTCATGAGTACCAATAGTAGTACATAATGCAGTTTTTTTATCGTGTTTTCAAATATGTATTCGGAATTTCTCCACCGCCCACAGTTTTTTATTTTAATTTCAATTAATGGTAATTTTTTAACAAACGTTTCTTCGTCCATTGGCGCAGTGAGCGATGAGCACGGGGAACACTTTCATCAGGAAATTTCAGCTATGGAAAATATATATCAAGGCAAATGGAATCCTAATATGCTGGCCAATTTTTGTTGGACCATCAAGAGGAATGCTCCACAGGCAAAATATAGCAGAAAATCGTAATTTCTTACTTTCTAGGTGATTCCGAATGTTGGAATATTGTGTAGTTACGAATGTTGAAAATATTAAAGTGTTTGACATTATAAATGCCTGTCTCTCGGAAACCTTGCGTGAGGGAGAAAAACCGATATCACATTTGAATTCAGGAGAAGAAATACTATCAGAATCACATATTTTTGTTCCTGAGACAAAAAAAAAAAATATTTTTTTGTTGGTCAGTGTTATTTTACTTACCTAGTACGACATTCGAATTTTGATTAAATTGCCGGTATCTTAATATAATTAATGTTATATCCACCTTTACAATCAACAAATTTAATAATAAATGTAAAACTAGTAATAAGTATTCACGAGTATCCGGGATCAACAATAAATTTTAAAAATAAAAAATTCACTCTGCAATCATTAAGAATTTTAGGCAAATATATTCTCCATCGTTATATATCAGCATAATGTTAATTATAAATTTAATAGGAATCGAATTTCAGATAATGTTCATGATATCCGTACAAATATTCCATATTACGTCAATTAGTTCTTGATTGTGGTCGAGAGTCCTCGGCTAGAATATCCGGGTTTGATTGGAACAAGTGGATCCTCGAGAGGGATTATCCGCATACCAACAAGATTTGTGTGGGAGTGGTTATCAGACAAATATATTTTGCCATAAATTAATAGGTATGTCTCCGATAATATAAAATTATATTTTTTATCGGAGTTTTAATTCGTTAATAAAAAAATCATACCCCATCAATGACACTGGTCAACATGGTTTTTGTCTCATGAGTTCCAATAGTTGTATTTAATGCAGTTTTTTATCGCGTTTTCTAATATATATTCGGAATTTCTCCATCACCCACAGTTTTTTATTTCAATTTCAATTTAGATTAATTTAATTTAAATAATTATTTTTTAATGAACCTAGATTTCTTCCCGGAAAATCTTGGCGCAGTGAGCGATGAGCACGGGGAACACTTTCATCAGGAGATTTCAGCTATGGAAAAAGATATATCAAGGGAAATGGAATCCTAATATGCTAGCCGATTATTGTTGGACCATCAAGAGGGATGCTCCACAGGCGAAATATTGTGTAGTTAGGAATGTAGAAAATATTAAAGTGTTTGAAATTATAAATTCCTGTCTATCGGAAACCTTGCATGATGGAGAAACCCCGATATCATATTTGAATTTAGGACAAAAAATACTTTCAGAATCACATACTTTTCTTTCTGAGACAAAAAAGAAAGTTTATTTTTTGTTGCTCAGTGTTATTCAATGAAAGACAAAAATGATTATTGTGAGTTATCCGTAAGAGATAAACATATGCTGTCGCAGACTTTTTTTGTAGAGCTTTTTGAGATATTCAATCCTGTGTACATTAATTTTGTGTATATGTTATGGTTTAGGTAACGTAAGCCATTTAAGCGTCCATAGACTCAATAAATTGTAAGCTCATTAGCCAAGAAAATACTTATAAAATCCTGAAATTTATTTTATAATAATATAATAATAATAATAATAATAATAATAATAATAATAATAATAATAATACTAATAATAATAGCAGTAATAATACGTTTGTTTGAAGAAATAAAGAAGGAGAAAAATAAAATCGAGTTAGAGAAATGAAAAGAATTAGAGAAACTTGGAAATCAGATAACCACGTTCAGTGACAGTTTGGACGTTAATGTTTCCTGTTAATTTTGTAAGCAGAACATACATCCAATGCGATCTTTGGACACAAATACGAATTACAGAACGGAGACATTTTTCTTGGTAAATAGATTACTTTGAAGTAAAAACTAAAATTTCATGAAAATAACACGTAACTAACTCACTGGCAACATTGAAACCAAAAGTCCACGGCCACTCGGACAAAAGCACTCCATTCATAACTATCTTGAATTAATGTTTTCCAATCATACCCTGTACCCTCCATGGTATCTTTACCTTGTCGTGGTGGACTGGCTTAAATGATCCTGAGAGCTATGCCGGCGGTAGCATTGCTGCCGATAAGGTTACCCATGCCGGACTGGTCGAAGGTGATAAGCCAGACGAAAAAAGTACCTTGGGCGAAAGAGTGACGATCTTTCACCGTAAAAATACAACCGTCAAGAAATGCGGACATGGGTTCATCTGGGGTAAAATTTTCCGGAGGTCAAATAGTCCCCCATTCGGTTCTCCGGGCGGGGACTACTTCAGGGAACCCATGCCAAAGGCTCAAACATAGGGACATGTTCCTAGGAACATGGAATGTTAGGACTTTATACAATAGCGGGGCACTACAGATATTAACGCGGGAACTAGATAAATCGCCCTTGGATATAGTCGCTTTACAGGAAGTTAGGTGGCCAGGATTAGGTAGTCAGGAATCAGGAAGCTTTGCATTATACTATGATTTGAGGGAAGTAGATTATACAGGGAATGATTGGAAAGCATTAGTTCAGGATAGGGATGTATGGAGAGCTTATGTCCGCGCGGCCATGAACCTACGGGTTCGATAGTGCCAGTGAGTAAGTAAGTAAGTAATCATACCTGTATAATATACATCCCTCAAATCATGGTTAATGTTATTCTCCCATCTCATTATTGTTTTACCAACTGTACGTTTTCTTTCTGGTTTTCCTACAAGAAGCTTCCATGTCCCTCTTTCATTTCCTATTCGTGCCACTTGTCCTGCCCATCGCACTCTATGAGACTTAACTGTTCGCAAATAGCTGATTTAAACTTCCATACTGTAAGTAGGCTATGCGTATTAGTAAGATTTAGGCCGGTATTCAGGAACCAAGCATTCCGCGAAGAGCGACTTTCAGCCTGTCTCTCAATGGTTAATTATGTACGTAAGTTATGCAGACCCTGCTCTAACTATATTCAACATCATGTACTAACAATTATTTATTAGAAACATTTTTCCTGGAACAATAATTGAAATGTGAGTCCACCGCTATGGTCTCGAGGTAGCGTGCTGTCTTATCACGCAGTGGGTCCGTGTTCGATCCCCGGTCGGGACAGTTTCATGGTTGAGATTTTTATCGGGTTTTTCCTCACCTGTAAGACAAATGTCGGGGAACTTTAAGGCCCAAACGGTCCCCGAACATGATATGGCCATCGGAATCATCATCATTCATATTCATGTTAAATTAAGCTTAGGATTAAGGATTCTCCTGGCGCACCACTATCATCATCTTCACCCATCATATCATCGGGGCAACGTAACCCCGCTTTCCAGGCGCCCCAACCTCATAAGTGAGTGTTAATTACGCCAATACCAGGAGAGAACACCAGAAATGTCCAAAAGGACAACTTGGGACATTAAAAAAGAAAAATAATTGAAATATGATAGCCTCAGTTTACTGAAGGCGGAGATGGCACGACCTAGAGAGCTTGGTTCTTGAATAACGGCCTAAATGTTAAACCGCTGTGGTAGGGAACAGAAGACGTTTGATAAGAGTGCGAATTTTTACGATTTTCAGTATCGACATGCCATTAAATAATCCAATCGCATAGTGTATGTTTGTCTACCGAAAAAAAAATGATATCAAAATAATGTCCTGTCTTAGGGGGGGTTTATAACCAGGTCGAGAACGATTGATGAAGTTGGAAAATTTCCTCAGATATACTAGATTTCTTGAAAGTGATAGATGGTTTCGATACTGCACTTTAAACTCAATATAGCTGAAGACAAGTTCATTATTCTTGCAATTGACATTATTTATAAACATCTCACCACTGGATTATGAATGGGATATTGAAAGCAGTTCCAAGAATTTTACAGGAACTATTCACTGGGTTATAAATGGGACATTCTAAGAAATTACAGGAAATGTACAGGAACTATACACACTTCATGTCCATGTTTTAGAGCAATGGATTTCATTGAAAAGGTATTAATGGAGCGAAAAACTTGCAAATCATATGACATTTTCATTTGTTTACCTATGACGCCTAATATTATCATAACTAATGCCACGAGTGATTTCCAATTTATCTAGAGAATTTGGAAATCAAGAGTGGCATTTGTTAGGACTATTTAACGAATAAAATTAGGCCGTTTACTCACAAATTATTGTTTAACTATAGTTATTTTAAAATATTTATATATCTAATATAAACGGCGATATTTGAAAACAAATCAGAGATGTGAGGTTATGTTCATTCACTGCTGCTTGATCATATTATTTATTGCCAAATACGATCGCAATATTGTAAGAGTGCACGCAAGTGGAGAAATAATGAAACACATCAACAATATATCATAATCAACAGTACGGGTTATTCATTTATTTTTTTAGTAAACAACTCAGTAAAATCAAGGAATCTTTTCATTATTTGCTATATTAAATGTATTTGTTGGAGAAAAATAATGCTTTGACCTGTTCAGAACATTAAAAAGGAGGAGCTTTCTTTATCACAAAAGCAGGAGCTGATAAAGAGAAATCGATAAAGAGCGAGGTGAAACACGACTGTCATTGGTTGTAAAACAACATTCATCGAAACGTGATTGGTCATTGACTAGCATTTGTGGCATGAGTTAAATAGTCATTCGAACGCAATCTAACAACTAGCTTTATTTCTTTGAGTTGTTATAATATTGTCAGTATCACAACATCAGAGTTTATTCAAGTTGCATTTTCATGGTTGCCCGTTTCACTTGGTGAGAGATCCTGGAGACACCTGCAAGTAAATGGTTTTAACAGAGCAGTACACTTCGCGCGCTCTGTCGATGGAAATCGTTACTTATTTGTCGTCTTATAGCTTAAGTGATACCTCTCCCTTTAAAATCCAACCCCTAGTATATATCTGAAAGAAAATTTTGTTATTTGTATCAGTGCTGAGATAATTCTTGTCGTGTGCTACACGCTAATTTTTCTGTCGGTTATAAGCTTAGCTTAACTTACAAAATAACTGTCAACAATTGCATGCCGAAATCTAGTTTGAAATTTCTACCAGAGAAGCGTCGTGATATTCGAAGGCTATGCCCAAAAAATTACCTGCCGTTTTTAAATACAAGGCACTGAAAGAGGACATTTTTAGCATAAAACAGGATTTGAACCAAATATCTCTGGCTTTACGCACTGGCTCACTACTATTGTGCTACTTAAGAAATCCAGAAATAAGTATAAATTTTTCTGTATTTGAATCCCCTGTGTATCCTCTCTGTTTGTGAAATTCTATTCACATTACTATTTTCTCTTTAATTGTATTAGGTATTGTGTGCGAACAGTAAGTTTGAGTATAATAATTTAAATATTACTATATATATATATATATATATATATATATGAAGTCATACAATTAAATACGTACTAATAATAAATATATTTACTATAATCACATAAATAAGTGAATATATATATATATATATATTAATTAATTATTCAATAACATAATTTAAGCTTTTATTTAAAGGGGAAAAAAATTCAATTTAAAACTTTTCTTTAATTTTTTAATTATTAATTAATTTTTTACTTTAGTTCGTATTTACCTGATATGATACGGATTAGCCCATTATAACGTCTTCCTGATTTTTCCATCCATAGTAATTCTGCCCGAAGGCAGGTCCTTCACTGCAATCATAACATTTTCATGCTATGCTTGCAGTTTTACTAGAGAATTCTAGGTGTGGTAGCTTCCCGTTGCTTTCCACACCGGTGAAGGAGGATGATGATGATAATGATAAGGATGATGATGATGATGGCCACAAGATTTGGGGGACCGTTTGGGCCTTAACGTTTTCCTGACATTTGTCTTACAGGTGAGGAAAAACCCCGATAAAAACCTCACCCAGAAAAACTGCCCCGACCGGGGATCGAACCCGGGCCCGCTGCGTGACAAGGCAGCACCGCTATCTCGAGACCACAGCGGTGGACTTCTGATATTTAAGCGATCCTATT
This sequence comes from Diploptera punctata, assembly GCA_030220185.1. Classification (NCBI taxonomy): domain Eukaryota; kingdom Metazoa; phylum Arthropoda; class Insecta; order Blattodea; family Blaberidae; genus Diploptera; species Diploptera punctata. The sequence continues at coordinate 513,494 of JASPKZ010007390.1, forward strand.
TTAACGTGAGAACATGTTTACCAACAGGAGTACACGGGGATTTAAGGGGACCGACTGGTGAAAATGTTGAAATAATCACAAAAAAATGCAATTTGTGTTTATTTACTTTGTAATAACTCTGATTCTTTAGGATCATTTTTATATAAAAATTCTTATTCTAGGAGCAAAATTGAATCCGTGACGTAATAGTTTAAATACTCTTGCCCGTATGGCCAGCATTACTACCTAAACTGTAATATGCGTTTTTTTTCCATTTCCATTTTTTGACATTTTCCAAAACTTAAAATGCTCCTTACGATTCAATTTTTATGCTATCAAAATGAAATTTCGTGGTTACATTCTCCAATATATGCTAATCCACATTTGCTATGCAGTTACTAGTCTAAGACATATGTGTGCTTTTAAATTGAGATGGAAAAAATAATGAGAGTGATAAAAAATATTATTTTTAAATTAAAAATAAGCCGTGTCCTCCATTTATGACTTGTTTGCATAGCAAATATATTTAGTGGAATAATGAAGACTCTGAATCTCAAATTTCATCAGAAAATATTAAAAAATGCATCGTAAGGAGCATTTTTAGAAAAAAATTAAAAAATGGTTTTAAAAATCATAATTCTGAAAATATTGTACTTATGAACACCAAATGTCACAGAAATGTTTCTATAAGTATCTAATGTATGTAATAAAAATTTCAAAACAATCAGATGAAAATTAAAAATAAATTGAAATTCACAATTAGGTCCCCTTAAAATGAAGAACAATTAGTGTCTGTTCTTGGATTGCTAAGTAGCATAATGTTAGTGCGCCAGCGCGTAAAACTAGAGATCTTGGGTTCAAATTTGTTTTACCTAGTTGTACGGCATAATGTATTCGGATAATGCATCACAGGTACAAGTCACAGCGATCTCTCAGACGTGCTTTATCGGAGGATAGATTTTGCGACTACTTGGGTAGTGGCCGGTGATATACTGATCGGCCTTCTTGAAACTTTTAAACGTCCTCGCTGGTCACGTAAGATCGTGCCCAGGAAATCGACCCGTAAAGTAGATCTGAAGATGATGTTGAAAATTATGTCTCTGCGAGTATTAATGAAACTATAAGAAATATTCTGTCGTATAAAGATGAAAGCAGGATAGTCATATGTAGCCGTACCGTGAACTATTGTGAATAAGATGGAAAAAAAAAGTAGGAAAAACTGCACTTAAACTAGCGTGAAATATTTTCAAAGTCCTATAGAACAACAGTGTGCATGCGTCAGAGTTTACAGAGTCAGCGATAACCCACAATCGAACCACATATCGATTATCATCCTCGATTACTATTCGTCGTTATGAAATTTAAATGACCAATATTTGCAATAAATCCCCAAATCAATGTTAAAAAATATATATTAATAATATTAAAATTACCAAACGTTTATTAAAAATGGGTGTACACTTACTTATCACTCCCTAACGCTGATCCAACCAGCGATAACCCAAAACAGCGATATAAAAATCATAGACTAAGTAATATACTCTGTGGAGAAAATAGCAGTTAGCATCACAATATTGTCTAATAGTGTCATATTATTGTGATTTGCATATTTAAATAAATACTTCAAAATTGTCTAATAATGTTATAAAAATTGTTTGAAAAATATTAAAATATTAAATAATGTTAGTAAATACAGAAGAACAGTTATAGTTTACAACAATATAACTGAAAAATCAAGCGCTAGTAGAAGTGCAGTTGAGCCAAAAAGTATATTCTAAAGCTTTCTGTAGACTGGTATGATGTTGAATTTAAGAAATTCTACCTGTTCAAACATCACAACTACCCGCAGCAACATTATAAACATTGACAATATTTTGCAATATTACTGAAAAATATATATTGATCTTTACTTTGAAAAAAAAATCAGTTTTGTTTCGGTAAAATAGACAAAAGAAAGTCCGATTTCATGTACATACTATTAAAGTCAAACATAATACTAATGACAATAAGTTAACTGTAAATTACGGTTAGAGACAAAAATAAAGTATATGAGATATTGTGGTAACATTTTTATCGTCATTACACACTGTTCAATGTTAAAATAAATATTTATATTAGATACAATTGCTATGACTTACCAATTTGCCGCTGTAGTCTGTTTATTGAACTAGTAATTCCAGTAAAATATATCCCCAAATCTGCAACAAAAATAATCTGTGGTTAATGGTTAAACCGCAATAAAACCAAGACAATCCTATAATGTAAACTATATTTAGGACAATAAATATCCACATTTAAAATAAAATAAAATAGTTCAGAGATAGAAGGGGATTAGTTTATAACCAGAAAATATTTGCTATAAAATAAAGCATTTAGCAGAAACGAGTAAAATAATCTCCAACATAATAATCACAACTGTTCAATTCGTAGAACACTTTTAAAACAAAGTTACATAATATCTTGTAATATATAAAAATGAATGTTTGTTGGTTTGTTTGTTTGTTCGTACTTTATGCGCGGCCATACCGTTGATCCGATTATGATGGGACTTTTTGTAAAATGTTCAGGAGATTCCCGGGATGAACATAGGCTATAAGAGAGTTGTGTTACTCAACTCCTACACCCTTAAAAATCGCCATTTGTAGTGAAATAATGAAAAAAGTAGATATTTGGACGTTTAAATGGCTTACGCTGCCTAAACCATAACAAATACACAAAATTAATGTTCACAAAATTGAATATCTCTAAAAAGCTCTACAAAAAATTTCGCGACAGCATATGCTTATCTCTTACGGATAACGCACAATAACCATTTATTTCATTGATGCCAAGAAGATCGAGACAAGTACGTACATTCCTGTGCAAGCATAGCAGCACATGGCGGGTATTCTTTTACGGGTAACTCACAACAACGAATTTTGTCTTTTAGCTCATTTATGCCAAGAAGATCGAGATAAGTAGATTCCCGGGCAATACCGGGGAATCCCGGGGAATCTTAAAATAATTACGATATATATTTATAATTATTTTTCATTTTACTTATTCAACTAATCATAAGAAGTACATTAATTTGTCTTTCAGCTCATTTGTACCAAGAATATGGGGATGAGTAGATTCCCGGACAATGCCGCGTAAACAGCACGGGGTATCTAAAAATAATTACGATATAAATTGTTCCTCATACTTATTTAACTAAACATAAAATACATTAATTTTCGTATTTCAGCTCAATTATGTCCCGGGCAATGCCGGGTAATCAGCACCGGGTTTCTAAAAAATATAAATTTATAATTATTTTTCCTCTTACTTATTCAACTAAATCTAAAAGCACATTAATTTTCATTTATTTAGACGTAGGAGCGCACGCCGGGCATTAGCTAGTACTTAATAAAAGAGGGAAAGTTTGATGAAGTGGCCGTATACATTTACACAGGAACCATAAAAACATATATTTGGCACAGAAAGGAATTAAACGTAGATGCAATTTTTTTAAAGAATTACAAGGTCACTCATTACTATAAATTCTATAACAAATGTAAAAATAAAAGTATACAAAAGTCTCTCACTTAAAGAGCCTATACAAGGTTACGAGTTATTAGAATAAAGTTATGAAATTATTTGGACCAAATATACAACAGACGGGCGAATAGAGGAATCTTCACAGCCGTGAGCTATATGATCTTCATGGGAAATTGGATGTAATTCGAGGAGTTAGATATATGAGACTACGGTAGGTAGAACATGTGGCATGAAAGGGGAATGAAATAGGGGCATGGAAACAGTAGGGAAATCAGATGAGAAGTGCCCTGTACGAAGTGGCACGAATAGGGAATGAAAGAGTGGTATAGAAAAGTACTGTATCTTCCTCCAAGAGAAAATACAAGATTGCGATTATTGAAATTAAGATCTTAGGAAATTATTTAAACCAAATAATAACAGACAGGTGAGTAGAGGAAACTACATAACAGTTAGCTACACGATCTACACGAGAAACCGGATGTAATTAGAGGAATTAAGTCTCTTAGATTGTGATCGTTAGGACATATGGCACGAATGGGGAATGGAAGAGGTACGGAAAATTTCTAGGTAAATCAGATGAAAACGGTCCAGAAGGTAGTGTCACAAATAGGGAATGATAGAGTGGCATGGAAACTTTGTAGGAACCCGCATGTAGGAAAACCAGATGAAAGGAACCCGCATATAGGAAAACCAGAAGAAAGGAACCCGCATGGAAACTTTGTAGGAAAACCATATGAAAAGAACCCAGTATGCATAAGATAAAAAAATTAAAATATATACATGTTGGCAGGTGGTGTCGTCAGCAACTGTATTAAAATATTATCTGGAGGCCTTTCTGAAGTTAACTTCCATCATCAGCAGGATGAGTATCTGCTACCATATGTAGTTCTTTACGACGTTGTAGACTTGAAGTATCGTTAGTAGCAGCTCTACTATCTCTTCCTTCTGCTGCTGGAAGTTAACTTCCGAAAGGCCTCCAGATAACATTTTATTATTTTAACCGAGTTGAGGACGATGACACCTGCCAACAGGTATATATTTTAATTTTTTATCTTACTACTATTCACCTCTACGGAATTTTGATATAAATTTTATTAGTATTGACCCAGTATTTAAGCCAAGAATGAAGTGGAAGAATAATATTAACCATTTGAGGGAGGTGAATTATACAGAGAATGAACGGAAAATATTAGCTGAGTGTAGATATGTAAGGTGGAAAGTTTTGTCCATGCGGCTAGAGTTTCGAATCAATAGTGACAACAAATTTGTATTACAATAGTTCCTCATAGCAATATTAACTGTCTGCTGTAACTTGTCATTCGAAGATATAATTACATCTGATGTTGAGTTTACTTCATTATCATAAGTGGTATCTGTATATAAATTAGCACTTTTTACTCTAAGGCCAAAGGTCGAATGTAATTATGTCATAAAGTTTGTATCAACGTATTGATCGCCAAGTTAGCTGGAAGCTTGAGTGCTTCTATTGGAGTCATATCCATGATACAATAAATATTACCTCTTAAACAGAAAATTGTACTAGTTTACATTTCAAATAAAAACAATAAAAAACGGGGATAAAGTTATATCCACGAATTCTTGATAGTTTCCTTATGTTGACTATTTAACTCATGCCCCAAATGAGAGTCAATGACCAATCACGTTTCAATGAATTTTGATTTACAACCAATCACAGTCGTCATGATGATCTTGAAGAATATTTCCGGGTTGTAAGACCGTGGTCTCGAGGCTTGAAATTCCCCGACGTTTCGCCAGAGGACATGAGACGAAGTCTCTTTCGAAACGTCGGGGAACTTTAAGCCACGAGACCACGGCCTACTGCCCGGAAACCATCTTCAAGATCATTATAGCAACTCCGATCGTGAAAACCTAAGTTAATACATTAATCACGGTCGTGTTTCACCTGGAATTTATCAAATAAGTTTATCATATTAAAGAACGCTCCTCTTTTTTAACAATCTGAATAGGCCAGAGCATTATTTTGCAGTAACCGACTCTCTGACAAATACGGCTACCAGATTGTGTATATATATATATATATATATATATATATATATAGTACACGAATCTGAACAAATACTGCTTGCGGGATATAATAGAAAAGGATTCGTAATAATTGATTATACCACATTAAAAAGAAACCACCGTTTACACTTTCTTAAACTATTATTTCCCAGGAATTTACGTTCCAGAAAGATATAATTTACATCATCCATCCATCCATAGTAATTCTGCCCGAAGACAGGTCCTTCGCTGCAACATAGCATTTTCATGCTATGCTTGCAGTTTTACTAGGGAATTGTAAGTGTGGTGGCTTCCCGTTGCTTTCCACACCGGTGAAGGATGATGATGATGGCCATATGATTTTGGGGATCGTTTGGGCCCTAAAGTTTTCCTGACATTTGTCTTACAGGTAAGGAAAAACCCCGATAAAAACCTCACCTAGAAAAAGTGCCCCGACCGGGGATAGAACCCGGGCCCGCTGCGTGACAAGGCAGCACGCTACCTCGAGACCACAGTGGTGGACTTTTACATCATAGGACATCAGAAATTAATTAATAACCTATAATGTTGGTTATAAACAGTTTGATGTGTTTAATTTTTTCTCCACTAGGGTGCATTCTTACAATATTGCGATCCTTTGGCAATAAATAATATGATCTGGTTGCAGTGATGAACAAATGAAACATAACAAACGTTTCTCATTTGTTTTCAAACATCGCCGTTTACATTAAATATATGAATTTTTGAAAATAACTATATTTAAATAATTATTTGTGAATAAACAGCTTAATTTTGTTCGTTAAATAGTCCTAACAAATGCCACTTCGTGAGTCGTAAATTTATCGATAATTTGGAAATCACTCTTGGCATTACATATGATTATTGCAGATATTAATGAATGTATTAAAAGAGTAAAATAAGAGCATGAATGTTGCTATAATAATAAGATTCACTTTTGTGACATTAGGTAGGGTGTATGGAGAGTTTATATATGCGAGGTCATGAAATTATGCTCTTATTTATGCCAGTTCTTCTCCTCTTTGTTTTAGGTCCATGACTGGTTCCATTTGGGATTAAGAGTCCTTCCATATCTCTTTTTTTTTTTTTTTGTATTCCAGGTGTCCTCCCATCCTCTGGTATCATGTATCTTGCTATGCGTACAATTATATCTGGTGTCATGTAGGATATGTTATTTCCATTCAAATGCTCTTTTTTTCACCCATTCACTTATTGCAACAATATTCAACTGCCTTCTTATTTCTTCATTCGTAATTTGATATTTCCTCGATTTACGTACAATCTTCCTCAGAATATTAATTTCATTTGTATATAAAGTTTGTTTTGTTTGAACACTATCTGATTTTGTTTCGGAGGCAGTTATTAATATCACTGGTCAAAATGATTTTTGTCTCATGAGTACCAATAGTTGTACTTAATACAGTTTTTTTATCCTGTTTTCAAATATGTATTCGGAATTTCACAATCACCCAAAGCTTTTTTTTATTTCTATGTCAATTAATGCATTTAAATAATTATTTTTTAATAAACTTTTTTCGTCCATTTGTCCATTGTAAAATAAACCAAAAGAGCTAACTCAGATTCCAGCTATGGAACTGAGATATCAAGGCAAATGTAATCCTAATATGCTGGCCGATTATCAAGTGGAATGCTCCATAGGCGAAATACAGCAGAAAATCGTCATTTCTTACTTTCTAGGCGAGTCCGAATGTTCGAATATTGTGTAGTTACGAATGTAGAAAATATTAAAGTGTTTGAAATAATAAATTCCTGTCTCTCTGAAACCTTGCGTGATGGAGAAAACCCGATATCATATTTTAATTCAGGAGAAATAATACTATCAGAATCGCGTATTCTTCTTTCTGAGACAAAAAAAAGTTTCTTTTTTATTGCTTAGTGTAATCTGTATTCTGTATTCTGTATCTAACATGTGTATGTATATATATATATATATATATATATATATATATATATATATATATATAAATTTCGTGTCACGTTGTTTGTCCGCGATGGAATCCTAAACAACTGAACCGATTTTAATAAAATTTTGTACACTGTGTGCAGTTTGATCCAACTTCAGATATAGGGTAGTTTATAACTAAATTCATAGTCATATTATTTTTTTATTGCAAATTATTTGTTTATTATTTAACAAAGAGATATAATTATCTGTGAGTTCCATACGATTCTAACAGATGGCGGTGTAAGGTAATTTGGTTTATTATTTAACAAAGAGAGATCCAGATGACTGTGCTTTTTGTTGCAACCTCGAATTTCAATTGAATTGCAAATATTGATTATTTCATAATTTAAGTGTGTTCAGTGTTTATTTTATTTTTAATATTATTAATTTCGTGTGTGAGTATTAGTTTTAAGTAATCTGGCTGAAATACAGCAACGCGTGGCCGGGACTTCTAGTATATATATCGTTTCTAGGTATATGTTTGCAGTATGCGTTTAATTCTCTTCCGAAAATTATTCATTTTAACTTTTTTAATATTGTCAGATTTAATGTTTTATCTCATTGTTGACAGGTGCACTTGAATTTCACTCTGTCATATTCTATGTTGTATTGGTTTCTATTCGTGGAACATGTTTGAGCTGCTAAGCTATTTAAAGTTCAAATGTGTTGTTTATGTATTCATTTTTTGTCTGACATTTGAATTTCAAATTAAAAGAAAATTAATTCAACACAAATTGGCCAAATAATTGAATGGCTTATAGGACAATAACATGATAAGCCACATATTGTTCTTTCTGAGATATAGGGATTTTAATGTTTTAAAAAATTACAAATACTAATTGGGCAGTATTTTTGATAATACATTGTGTGTCTATATGTTTTAACTCATCACTGGCGCATTTACAAATGATGTTTCAATACATTTATTTGCTTTTATATGCAGATATCTCATTTCTTAATGGAAGGTGGCTTATGTTATTGCCCTAAGCCCTTCAATTCATCTATGATACGAAAATACTTTGTTCATTAAAAACTTACGTCCGTACATTATAACACCTCTGTAATCATCTCGTTGGTCTGAAGAGCGAGTTCGAGTTGCTCTGCTCTCGTAGGGGAGAGGAATGATGCGTAGGAACATGAGAATTGAAGCAAGACTTATTACAATTATAGACAGAATTATAATAAATAATGTCACAATCATTATTATAAAAATCATTTAGGCGATGGGAAGACTGTGACGGTTCCTAAAATTGTGCAGAAATAATGCTGTCATATGAATTGATTTGAATTTATTAATTTTATTAAATTCTTACGTGTAATGGCACATAAAACAAGGAGAGATAGAATAAGGAATGGCAAAATTAGGGAGACATTAAGTGTAGAAAAATTAAAGACATAGAAAAATAGACTAATGTGGTTTGGACATTTAGAAAGAATGGAAAAAGAAAGACTACCACAAACACTGTTAAGTTTCAAGATACAAGGAAAACGACCTCAAGGTAGGCCTTGAGAAAGATGGATTAATCAAGCGAAGAGAAGTTTACTAGAGAGAGTATACGACTGGAAAGAACTAAAAAAGAAGCGAGTTCCCTGGGAACATCGATTAGAGGAACTCGCCACCGAATATGTCCTCCGTAGCCGAGGAGAAACGTCTGGGGAACACACCAGTTATGGACCACAGCCTTATAGACCGTAATCATCTAAATTCAAAGATTTCGGGCCGTGAAAGCCTGCATTCTACTGTTAAATCTTATACTTATACTACATGGATAGGAAACAGTCTCTTACTTTAAGAGAGGAGGTGAATAGAGAAAACTACATATAGCGAAAAACTTGAACTTTATGGGAAACCAAATGTAAAAACACCAGATCAGGTGATTGTGTAAAACTAATTATTTAAATCTGAATTAGACACCAAAAACATAATAATAGAGACAAAGAAAGTTATTAGCATATTAAATTATATTTTATGGAGTAGGAATATAATCAAGAGGATTAAATTATTAATATATAACACAATTGTGAACAGTATTTGATTATATGGTGCGGAAACATGGATGTTGAAGCATCGTCATAGTACATTCACGAATTTAGGTCATTTGTTGACCTGTTTCGGCCTCAAGAGAATCACCATCCAGAAGTCTTTTGAGTGGACGTCCTGGTCTTCTTCTTCCTGCAGGTTGATATCTTAACATTTGTTTGGGTATCCTGTGATCTTCCATTCGATGAACATGTTGCATCCATATTGATTTATAATCAGAAATTTTGTTTTCTAAAGATTCCATGTGTAATTCTTCTAAGATGTCATTGTTTTTTGTGATCTAGTAGTGTGTATTCTGCAGTCCTCCGAAGGCATCTCATTTCAGCAGATCTAAGTCTCTGTATATCCGTCTGTTTCACAACGTCCATACTTCGCTACGGTCTCACTTACCAAAACATGGAATTCTCTTCCGACCTATGTCAGAGACTGTCAAACCATAACATCCTTCAAAAACAAATTAAATAATTATTTAATAACTAACTAACTTATACACCTTACTGATAGTATTCTTTTAACAATTAATAAATTTAATCATCTATGAAAATAATATTAAGGTTAACAAATATTTTCTTTTGTTTTGTTTTAAATATTGTATAAACGTAAAATTAGTTTTCTATATGTCATCATTTTTCTTTGTTTTATATATACATTAGACAGGGACAATTTAATACGTCTTGCTTGTATACACTTTATTATTAGTTTTAGTCTTAATTTTAACTAACATTAACTGGTTGCATTATAGATCGTAATATAATAGATATTATATTTTTGATCAAATTTGTATTTAGTATTTAATATTAGAGTTAATTAAATACTAATTACAAATTTGATCAAAAATATAATATCTATTATATTACGATCTATAATGCAACCAGTTAATGTTAGTTAAAATTAAGACTAAAACTAATAATAAAGTGTATACAAGAAAGACGTATTAGAGATAATTGGGGCACGCCGTAGCGTAGTGGTGAGCTACAAGCCGGAGGGTCGAGGGTTCAAGTCCCGTTGGGGGTCAGGATTTTTAAACTGACCCAAACCCTCTGGCTGCACTATGGCCCTGGGGTCGACTCAGCCTCTAACGGAAATGAGTACCAGATGCTTGTTCTGGGAGTAAAGGCGGCCGTCACGCAGGGCTGACAACCCGGCTGACATAAAGTGTCGATTGTCTAGAAAAAGTGGGAGCCTTAACCTCCTACTACCCCAAGGGCCTCCTGAGGCCTGTTGTGGGATCACTTTACTTTATTAGAGTTAATTGTGATTGTTATATTCTGATGTAATATATGTTCGTCCTGGTGAGTGGAAGAGAAGGCTACACGACCTTAACTCCACCAGGCTAAATAAATAAATCAAATCAAACTTTAAATGTATATATTCTATTTGTATTATTCATGTAACTGAAATGCACTTGCTCATTCGAGTGTCAATACTGTATATAACATTTATTTGTAAATAAAATTTATTCTTATTCTTAAAAAAAAAAGAGTTGGAAGAGCCAGTGTTTTATACACTTTTAGTCTTGAATGTTTTTAGACTAACTGTGGCTTGAAGATAGAATTTATTAACACTAAAATTCTTAAAAATTTAGATATTTTTGCATTTACATAATTTTCTTCTTCATATGAGATATTGCATCCTAGATATGTAAAATTATTCACCTCCTCCAAAATTTTATTGTCAAGTACAGTTTTACTTCTGACAGGATCTACACCTTGAAATGCCATAATATTCGTTTTCTCTGTAGAACGTTGAAGCAAAAACACAAAAATAAATTATTAGTCACAGAAATTGACGTTTTGAGAGGATCAGCAAGAATATCAAAATTAGATAAAATAAAAAATAATAGGCCAATAATAACAGAAATTATGAATTTAGGAAAGAATATTGCACAAGAGATTGAAGAAATCCAACTAAGAAAGTATGGGCATATAATGAGAAGATGGGACACAGAAACAAACAAAGAAGTATTGAAATGGATTGGATAATGGGAACGTGGTAAACCAAAACCAACGTGATTAAAGGCATTTCGAGACAACATGAAGAAGAGAAATATGACAGAAGCAGACACGCAAGACCGGGAAGTGTGGAAGAAAAAAAAATTGTATATTTTGTTTCAAGATACCTCTGTATATAACAGAAACAATCCTGAAATAATAAATTAATTTTTCTTAAAAATAAATTGTATCTACAATCAACATTGAAAGTAATTCTTAGTTAGTTAGTTCTTTTTTTCGGACTAAGCGGACCGACAGGTCTGACCCCGCGACCTGAAAGATCTATTGCGCTATCCCATTGTATTATGGATGAATGGGAGTGTACTCTACGATGTTATGAGAGTTATAGGTCGTCTTCCGGGTTCGACGCGCCAGGCTCTCCTTTCATGAGTCATGAACGATACAGCCATTAAGATTAAAAGTAACTTCATAGTATTTGTCTACTGAAATGGTATTTCTCCTCCATACGAAGTGAATAGTGTGTTAATGTTTTGTAAGAGAGTTGACAGAACGTGGCACGAATTAGCACATTCGTAATGTAGGTTAACATAAAACGCCTCACATGTTAATTATGTTTATAGCAGAGCAAACAACTCGATGATATTTACCAGCCCAGCAGAAATAAAAATAAACTCATTTGTCTTTGTAACATAATGGACTAGCTACATATTAGGTTAGGCATATATTATAGACAACGATTTAGATCTTATATTTGCTGGTCACATATCTAATAACTGTACAATTTTAGATGAGTATTTTTATATTGTTTTTCAGTAAAATGGAATAAATACTGAACATCTTATGCGTTTTGAGGTTACTATCCTATACAGTACAGATACGGATACTTATTATTTTATCTGTCATGAATACGAAAACAAGTTAGATAATTATATTATGTAACATATCAATCAATTAAAAATCACCATCATCTGCATTCATGGATGTTGACCCGTTCCGACTTCAGCCCATCTCTTTCTAGGTCTGCCCACATCTCGGGTGCCTTTAGGTTTGTATTTTGTTATTTGTTTTGGATATCTATCTTCATTTATTCATTCTGTCTATGTGTTGCTTCCAGTTTTGTCTATATTTATCTATTTTATCAGTTATTGCAACTATTTAAAGTTCCTGTCTTATTCCTGTGTTCTTGATTCTGTCTTCCTTAGTGCACCCTTTAAAAGATCTAAAAAATTTCATTTCTGCCGCCATTATCCTACTTAGATCTTGTTTTTTATGTATCCAGGCTTCTGATCCATAGAGCAGTACCGGTACTGCCAATGTTTTATAAAATTTCAATTGGGTCTCTCTTGTTGTTTTATTATTTAGTGATCGTTTTATCGTACCACATATTCCCTGGAATTTTGCTATTTTATTAGTTATATCATTATCATAATTAAATTAAATGTCACATCCTAGATAATTGAGATGGTTCACCTGTTCTATGATTTTGTTTCATATTACTATTTTGGATCTGATTTGATTTTCCCTTGGAATGCCATTACCTTACTTTTTTCTATGGATATTTTGAGATTATATTGTTCACATATATTTAAATATATTTAAAAATATTCCTTTGAAGCTCGTCTTCCGTATTTGCTATTATTACCTGGTCATCAGCATATAATAATGTTTACATGTAGTGTGTTTTATCTAATTTTATTCCTTTATTTGTTTCTTCGTTCCATTTTTTATTATATCATTGATGTATAGGTTAAACAAAACTGGAGAGATACTGCATCCTTGTTTAACTCCTTGATTAGTATGAATTTTATTTTTACTTACTTCATTTCTAGCTTTTATAACAAAATTTGTGTTCCAGTACAAACCCTTTATAGCTGCTATTAAGTGTTTCGGAATTCCTTTTTCTTTTAAAATTTTCCAAAGTTTTCCTCTGTCTACTTCATCAAATGCCTATCAATTAAAAATATTAATAAAATTTATTTTGATGATCTTGAAGAAGATTTCAAGGCTGTTGGCCGTGGTCTTGAGGCTTGTAGTTCCCCGACGTTTCGCCAGAGACTGCTCAGACAACAGGATTCTTTTCTTGAAGGGAATTATTCCTGTTAAGAACTCTCCTGGCGCTTCATTAACATGCATTACTTCTCATATCAATAGGGTATGATAACTTCGCCTTTCACACACCCTGACTTAAGATGTCAGGAGAAAATACCGGAAATGTTATAAAGACAACCTGGTGGTATTGGTAAAAAATATTTATCAAAGACTTGAGTTTTCGTTCCCATCTCCTATCCTCCAATCATAGTTTGAGTTTACATGACAGAACCTTCCACTCTCATAATTTCTATACAGCTATATTCTGGACCTCCATACATAACATTAAATGCTGGCGGACATTAGTTTTTTTAAAGAAATTTAAATATTTTTCTTTGAATGTCTAAACAAACTCACATTATTCACAACATTACGTGGTATATATAAATGTAATTAAAAATTTAAATTCTAGTCAAAATATCACTACACACAATATTGTAATAGTACATATTCCACATGTTTATCCTCGAGAATATCAACACCTAACAGTTAGGATTTATAAAGTAAGTAAGTAAGTAAGTAATAGACCGATATTAAAAATTGGCCTATGACAAACACGTTTACTTTCTGTGCAACAGAATACGTAAAAATATTCACAAATTTACCATTCCAGATTATATTCAGAATAATAGTAAATACAGTAATCTTACTAACATGAATTGGAGCACGACCCGTCGAAGACCTCGTTAGGTCTTATTTGTAAATTTATGTATTACAAACTGCTTACTTAACATTGGTTCAAATCTATAATCAAGTACAGAAAATTAGCCTGAAATTGCAAATTCTATTCTTTAAAATCTAACATTACATTTTTATTGATTTTTTTTGTTCTTTCCTTATGAACTCCATTGTGCACCCTATGTCTATTATATTTTATTAATCAATATGTAGATAATTTATAAATCTTATTGTATGTATAATTTAACCCTGGTGAAATAGATCAGAGGACCTTACAGTCTTAACTCCATCAGATAAAATAAATACATAAAATAAAAAACAAATTACTGCAAAAATGAAATATAAAAATTTGCTTGCACAAACATTTAGATTACCCTATACAACAATAACTTATCTTGAATTCTGTGTGCTAAATATTGATCAATATTAAGCATATATTGTTTGCTTATTTTTATAAAAATAAAAATTAATCCAAAGAGGATAATGTAAGTTTTTACAGCACCAGACAAAATACTACTTTTTTGATACATACACCTAAATGCTACACAAATGCTGGATTTAAACATGGTATAAATTCGTATCTAGGTCCCAAATTATACTATTACTTAATTAAATTAAATCCCGAGCTAAACAAAGTATACAAAGACAAATTTAAGAAAGCAAATTAATTACTTAAATGTTTTAAAATAATAAATAATTGTAACTCTTCTTTTAGCAGTTTAATTAATGCTTCCTCTTTTTTCTTTTTTATTATAATATCATCATCATCATCATCATCATCCGGTATCATGGCAGCTGCCGCCGTCTTCCGGAAACCAAACACCATTCCTCTCTATCCATCCATTGATCTTCCTCCATTCCTCTGATATTCATAGCTGCTTGTACCCCTTCTATCCAAGTTTTCTTCGGTCTTCCTCCTTTCCATTTGGATCCATTCCATAACAATTTTTGGCAATCTTTGCTCTGGCATTCGTTTGACATGACCATACCACTGCAATCTTTTCTTTTCTATGATGTCTATGATGTCCGACTCCTCTTGTACACCCATAATTTCCCTTATTTGTTTATTTCGTATTCTATCCATTCTAGATTTTCCAGCTGATCTTCTTAAAACATTCATTTCTGTACTTAAAATTCTTTTCATTTTCCTGTAGGATTTTGCCAGACTTCAGCACCATATGTTAAAATGCTCTGAATTAAGGTTTGATATATTTGTAATTTTCTATTTTTTGTAATATTTTTGCTCCACCAAACAGAGTTTAAAGCATTTATTGCTTGTTTTGTTTGTGCGATTCTATTTTGAATTTCCACTGTGTTATCGTCTGAATAGTATAATTTTGTTCCTAAATAAGTGCATTCAATACTAGGTTTTAGTTCTTCTCCATTGTTGAAATTTATATTTTCCATTTCTTCTCCTATACACAGGTATTTAGTTTTCTCAATGTTTATATAAAGTCCCCGTTTTTCATATTCTTCTTTTAGTTTTTTAGCCATATATTCTATGTCATCGTGGTCCTGTGCTATTAATACCTGGTCATCTGCAAAATTTAATGAATATACATGTGTATTTTGGATAGGTATGCCCATTTTTTGACATTTTTTCCTCCAGTCTCTTAGTACTCTTTCGAGATAAATTTTAAATAGAGTTGGAGATAAATTGCAACCTTGCCTTAAACCTTTTGTAATAGTAAATCCCTTTGTTATATGATTTCCAACTTTTATTTTCGAAATAGATCCTTTGTACAATGCTTTTATAGCTTCTACTAATTTTTTGGTAATGTTGGAATCGTCTAAAGTTTCCTTATTATAATATCGATTATATTAATTTTAATTTTAGTTGTTTAACCTTGACTTGAGCAAAATCCATAAAACGATCTTAAGAGAAGAAATATAGAATCAATTATAAAGCTTTATTGATGGCCTACTGATTAAAAAAAATTAATACTAGTATATTTATACTCATTAATGCAAATTTAATATATAACAATGAATGTTTGTTTGTTCGTATTCTATATGCGGCCATATCGTTGATCCGATTTTGATGGGGTTTTTTGCAAAATGTTCAGGAGATTCCCGGGATGAACTTAGGCTATAAGGAACTTGTAATACTCAACCCCTTCACTCCTACAAATCACCCTTTGTAGCGAAAAACATGAAATATAGTCACTATTTTGACGCTTAAATGACTTACGCTGCCTAAACCATAACAAACACACCAAATTAATGTACACAGAATTGAATATCTGAAAAAAAAACTCTACAAAAAGTCCACGAGAGCATATGTTTATCTTTTGCGGATAACTCACAATAACCATTTTTGTCTTTGGCAATCGTGCTCTGGCATACCGTTCATCCGATTAAAAAATATTCAGGAGATTCCGAGGATGAACATATGATATAAGAGAGTTGTAATACTCAACCCCTTCACCCCTAAAAGTCACTCTTTGTAGTGAAAAACGTGAAAAAAGTCCCTATTTTGACGCTTAAATGGCTTACGCTGCCTAAACCTTAACAAATAGCCTACACCAAATATTTGTACACGGAATTGAATATTTCAAAAAACTCTACAATAAATTCATATGTTCATTTTTACTGATAACTCACAATAACCATTTTTCGTCTTTCATTGATGTCACGAAGATCGGAATAAGTAGATTCCCGGGCAAGCATAGCAGCTCAAGGCTGGTGGTAAAAACACTAACATTTATTTAGAAGTAGCAGCGCACGCCGGGTATTAGCTAGTAGGTTATAATAATAAATAAATAATCAATAACAACAAACTGTATTACATTACCCGGTTTAATTTACATGTTGATGGTGTGTCAATATGGCGTGCTCAGTAGTATCATTACGTAGGTCATATAGCAATGAGTGATTCATATTTACAAAAAGTAACTATTTGAAATGAGAAGCAATACACATAAGTCAAGCCATCATCTGACAACAATATTCCAGGGGAATTACGTAATTGGTTTTGAAATGCAGACTTAATCGGACTGTGCTGTGAGCTATTCATGGAGAGCCTCTTTCTGACGTCAAGATATGCAAATTTGTAATTGTGAAGCTGTTCGTAAAGATCCTTCCCTCTCTGCAGTTGTTTGCTTTGTTTAACATTTCGTTTATACGGTTAATTGTCGGAAAGAAGAACACGCCAGCACTATTTCAAGCTTCAAACTTAACGGGAATATAGTCAACATACATCAGTAGGCAATAACAAAAATACTTTGAAAATTAAAAACAGTAGATTTTCATGCTTTTAAAAATTTGAATATAATAAATAGTAGAAGGTATAATAAAAAGTATATTAGTGCAGTTTGTTCTAACATTGCATATAGCTTATATCGTACATACACACACACACACACACACACACACACACACACACACACCTGTATACTCGTACTTGCTGCTGTCTGCTTACTCAATAATAATAATACTTACTTACATACTCACTGGCACTATCGAACCTGTAGGTTCATGGCCGCACGGACATAAGCTCTCCATACATCCCTATCCTGAGCTAATCCTTTCCAATCATTCCCCGTATAATCTACTTCCCTCAAATCATAGTTAATGTTATTCTCCCACCTCATTCTTGGTCTACCAACTGGGCGTTTTCCCTCTGGCTTTCCTACAAGAAGCTTCCATGCAAGTCTTTCATTCCCCATACGTGCAACATGTCGTGCCCATCGCAGTCTACGAGACTTAACTGTTCTTATTATATCTGGCTTCCTATAAAGACCATGTAGTTCATTGTTATGTAGTCTTCTCCATTCACCTGTCTGTTCATCTCTCTTTGGTCCAAAAATTTTCCTAAGAACTTTATTCTCAAATACTCGTAATCTCCTTTCCTCCCTTAAAGTAAGAGTCCATGTTTCGCACCCATATAATATAACTGGTAGAATAATAGTTTTATATATTTTCAGCTTAACGATTTTTGAAAGGAGTTGGGACATCAAAAGTCTCTGCAATGCATAATAGCATGCATTTCCAGAATTGAGCCTATGTTTAATTTCTTTGTGCATCTCATTCCTATTTGTGATTATTGTTCCTAGGTATTTGAATTCAGCCAATTCCTCAAAATTTCCCTCATTTGTCATTAGCTGTCCATTTCCATTATATAATGTATTTCTACGTGAGACCATATATTTAGTTTTACTGATATTTACTTCCAGTCCTAATTTCTTAGTGTTACTCAATAGTGTGTGCGTGTTGGCCTTTAGTATCTCCTCGCTATCGGCCAGTAGTACTACATCATCAGCATAAACTAATAGCTTATTAATACCATTCAGTTGTAAGCCTTCCTCATTCTCTAAAGATTTAATGGCATGCTCTAGTACAAAATTAAATAGTAGAGGAGATAGTGCATCTCCTTGCTTCAACCCATTCTGGATTTCAAAAGTGTCTGAAAACTGTTTGCCTACACGCACCCTACTCGTTGAGCCATTTAGACACATTCGTATAAGTCTAACTAACTTTTTAGGAATTCCGAACTCCAGCAGCGTGTGACCATATATTTAGTTTTATTGATATTTACTTCCAGTACTAATTTCTTAGTGTTACTCAATAGTGTGTGCGTGTTGTCCTTTAGTATATCCTCGCTATCAGCCAACAATACTACATCATCAGCATAAACTAACAGCTTCTTAATACCATTGAGTTGTAAGCCTTCCTCATTCTCTAAAGATTTAATGTCATGCTCTAGTACAAAATTAAATAGTAGAGGAGATAGTGCATCTCCTTGCTTCAACCCATTCTGGATTTCAAAAGTGTCCGAAAACTGTTTGCCTACACGCACCCTACTCTTTGTGCCATTTAGACACATTCGTATAAGTCAATAATAATAATAATAATAATAATAATAATAATAATAATAATAATAATAATAATAATAATAATAATAATAATAATAACAATAATAATAATAATAATAATAATAGTAATAATAATAATAATAGTAATAATAATAATAGTAATAATAATAATAACAATAATGATAATGATAATAATAATAGTAATAATAATAATACTAATACTACTACTACTACTGCTACTACTACTACTACTACTACTACTACTACTACTACTACTACTACTACTACTAATAATAATAATAATAATAATAATGTCGGTGCAGAAAGACCTGAATTTGGAACGGGTTGTTTAGTCAGCAGGAGGATCCTGTCGCCATCCGAGTACGTAGATGGAAGCTTCTTGTAGGGAAGCCAGAGGGAAAACGCCCCGTTGGTAGACCAAGTATGAGGTGGGAGAATAGCTAACTATGATTTGAGTGAAGTAGATTGTACAGGAAATGATTGGAAAGCATTAGCTCAGGATAGGGATGTATGGAGAGCTTATGACAGCGCGGTCATGAACATACGGGTTCGATAGTGCCAGTGAGATAATAATAATAATAATAATAATAATAATAATAATAATAATAATAATAATAATAATGAAACGTAAAGTATTAACTCTTATTTAGACTGTAATACTTTTCAGAGTTGTCGAAACAGAATCGGCAGCCAAAGAAAAATATGCTAACAAAATGTTTACCGATACCTACCTAATGTAATCCAACTTATCTAATATAACCTACCTACTAATCGATTCCAACTTCACCTAAGGAAGCCGACCCAATTAATATCTTTGTAGCCAGCGTAACCTAATAAACATGTAGGAAATTGGTTATAGTGGAAAAATATTGGAAACTTTAGATAACTATCACTATAGTTCGATACTAGTAGTCAATTTCAAGATTCATACGTCATTATCTCGCCTATAAAGATTTTTCTTTGTTAGGAGTATTCCACACTATATTGGTTCTCCTTCAACCCATAGTGATTTGTCGCCAGAGGTTTCTATCTGAGTCAACTTTTTCCCTCAGATATCTAGCTTCCATACTTCTCCTCTCTCCATCTATCCAACGTTCTCTAGACCTGCCTCTTCTACTTCTTCCATTAGCTTTCCAATCAAGGATCTTCTTTGGTATTCTATCTTATTCCTTTCTTATGAGATGTCAATACCATTTCAAACGTTTTTCTTCATTTTTTCTAGTTGTTTTTAGCTTGCAGAATTATAAAATTTTCTACTGGCAATTTTTATAAAATAAATATGCTGTAAATATTTTTAAAATAAATTAAACATTACTAAGTATTTTACAGCCAAATTGACAAAGCATTATGTTCAGTTAGTTTTAAAGGAAATACGAGGGCGGATCGGAAAGTAACGGACAATAATTTTTTTCTGCCTTGATATTGCAGCTAGAATGTTGAAATTTCACAGAGATATAGTTTGAAGTTTTCACTACAGATGGTATTTTTTTCTCAGGTGCACCTCTTGCGAGAGAAGCTTGAACTATGCAACAAAGATGGCGCGCATGCTACAGTCGTCCACAGGGCGGATCGGAAAGTAACGCACAATAATTTAAAAAAAAAAAGTTTAATAGTAAAAAAAAGGAAAAAAATCACAAATGAACTTACATCCTTTACCTACTTTTCGACATAGTCACCAACTTTCTCAACACATTTTTCCCATCGTGTTACCAGTTTCAATATGCCCTGTTCGTAGAAGTCCGTTTGGTTGGAGTGTAGCCATCTGCGCACTGCTGATTTCACTTCCACATCTGTGTCAAAGCGTTTGCCGGCCAGGAATCACTAAGGCGAATCACGTGGCGAATTACTAAGGTTCACGCGTCCCTCTTGGAAGAATGTGCACCACCTGGAGACATTGCTACGGCCCATACAATCATCACCATACACGCCACGCATGTCCCTGTGAATTTCACTGGGTTTGTGCCCTTTGGCCCACAAAAATCGAACAACACTTCTCTGTTCCTCACAGGTGGACGACTGTAGCATGCGCGCCATTTTTGTTGCATAGTTCAAGCTTCTCTCGCAAGAGGTGCACCTGAGAAAAAAATACCATCTGTAGTGAAAACTTCAATCTATATCTCTGTGAAATTTCAACATTCTAGCTGCAATACCAAGGCAGAAAAAAATTATTGTGCGTTACTTTCCGATCCGCCCTCGTATATCGGTAATAGGCCTACACAAATGTAGTGCTTTGAAAGTGAAGTATCAAAATCCCAAGTCTTGCCGTATCATTAAATTCTCTCAAGCATTACTAATTAGTAGGTTCTAATGACGCAGAAATATTTTCGCTCTTTGACTTCACCATGTAGAGCTCTTGAATGCCAGGGCAGAGTTAAATTATTCTCTTTGTAGAGATTGTAGCTATGGCCGTACTAACCAGGTGGAGTTAATGTCATCTAGCCTATACAGTGTGTAAACTTGAACCAGCAAAATAATACAGACCCACTTGTTACTCAGTCCAGTTACTGACTAAATATAAATACATTCATTTATAAAATGTATAATGTATTAGAAAATATATGATTATTCTAGAAATTATTGAATTATAAAATGAAAATAATCTTTCAGTAATAGATTTTGACTATCGAACCCGTAGGTTCATGGCCGCGCGGACATAAGCTCTCTATACATCCCTGTCCTGACCTAATATTTTCCAATCATTCCCTGTATAATCTACTTTCCTTAAATCATAGTTAATGTTATTCTCCCACCTAATTATTGGTATACCAACTCGGCGTTTTTCCTTTGGTTTTCCTTCAATAAGCTTCCATGCATGTCTTTCATTTCCTATTCGTGCCATATGTCCAGCCCATCGCAGTCTACGAGAGTTAACTGTTCTTATTATATCTGGCATCCTATAAAGACTATATAGTTCACTGTAATGTAGTTTTCTCCATTCGCCTGTCAATCTCTCTTTGGTCCAAAAAAATTCCTAAGAACTATATTTTCCAATACTCGTAATCCGCTTTCCTCCCTTAAAGTAAAAGTACATGTTTCGTATTCATATATTATAACTGGTAGAATAATAGTTTTATATATTTTCAGTTTAACGTTTTTTGAAAGTAATTGGGATATCAAGAGTCTCTGCAATGCATAATAGCACGCATTTCCAGAATTGAGCCTATGTTAAATTTCTTTGTGCATCTCATTCCTAATTGCGATTATTGTTCTAAGGCTTTGAAATTAGAAATAAATTATATATATTATATATATATATATATATATATATATATATATTAAGAACAGAATAAATAAAGGTAGAGCAATAACAGCAATGATGAATGGAGCCTTATGGAACAGACATATAACCAGTAAAAATAAGTTACAAATATATAATATAATAGTGAGAAGTACTGTCACATATGGAGCTGAAGTTTGGAAATTCAACAAAAACTTGGAACAAAAACTTATGTCGAGGAAATGGATTTCTTGAGGAGAGCAGCAAGTTGTTCAAAATTAGACAAAATAAGAAATACTGTCATAAGAGAAAAAAATGAATATTGGTTATTCAATAGTAGATTATATAAAGTATAAGCAATTAAATTGGTATGGGCACGTACGACGAATGCAAGAAGAAAGATTACCCAGGAAAACATTGGAATGGTGTCCACCTGGAAGGAGGAGGAGAGGAAGACCTCGAAACTAGTGGATGCAGGAAATAAGAACTGGAATGAGAGCAAGAGGACTGGAGGACATGGATTGGATGGAGAGAGACGAGTGGAGAAGAAAAATAAAACTTTAGGCACAGAAAGATGTGTAAACATTAAAATTCTCTGTATAAGTAAAAAAAAAAAATATATATATATATATATATATATATATATATATGTTTGTGTGTGTGTGTGTGTGTGTGTGTACGTGTGTGTGTCAAAATCAAATCAAAATAACTTTTTTGCTAGAAATCTATTAAAATACAATTAATGAAATATTTAAATTGATCTAGACACCCCTGAATGAGACCAAAGTCTTGTGCAAAGGGGTGGATTCATATACATATTACTTTACAATAAAAAACAATAACAGTGCCGTTAACAAAATAACTAACAAAACAGAAACATAAGGCACTCTTAGAAGTAATTTAAGAAATATGTTAGATAATACGTTTTTAAACCACTTACATGCTAGTTTACAATAAATATTATTTTTGTAATTCTACTAGTTATACAATTTCTATACGAACAATACAACAATACTGACTTTAATTCAGAACTATTTTATAATTACTACAACTTAAAGTTTTATAATTACAAGTTGTATAATTATTTATCATCATCATGATGAACAAATTCGTTTTAGGCCATGTGGCCTGTACGGTAAACCTAGCGAAGATGGTCTTGATCTTTCCACCGATGTTTTGGTCTTCCTTGGCCCCTATGTCCAGTTGGGGTATATTGGAATGCCAATTTTGAAAGTCTATTTCTTGCCATTCTCCTCAGATGATTTTTCCATTCTTGTTGGTATCTTTGTATATCTTAATTTAAACTTGTTACTCCAAGTTTTCCTCTGATAATAGTGTTCCTTTGGTGATCCAGTCTATTAACTCCTAACAATGATCGTAAGAAGCGCATTTGGCTTACTTGAAGTTTATGAGAGTTTCTTTTATTTAAAATCCAAATTTCACTTCCGTATTTTAGAGCAGCTTTTGATGTGATGTTATGTAATCTTAGTTTTGTCTCTGTCCTCATCTGTTTACCAAAATGTCTTCGTATTACCCCATTCATTTTATTATATTTTTGTAATTTTGAATCAATGTCACTCTTATACTCTGCGAATACACTTCCTAAGTAAGAGAAATCCGACACTTGTTCTATAATTTTTCCATCAATCTCAATTTTCACCCGTTGTATGTTTTTTCCACACATTGCCATTGTTTTGGATTTTGAAGTGGAAATTTTCATATTATATTTGCTGGCAATTTTGAATAATTGATACGCTGCTATTTGTAAGCTATCTTCGGAATCTGATAATATTATTTGATCATCAGCATATAATATTGTTTGAATTATTTTATTCCTAGTTATTGAAATTCCACTATTTACTCTTTGTTTCCATTCTTGCACTATTCTGCTAATATATATATATTAAATAAGAGTGGAGATAGTCCACATCCTTGTCGAACACCTTTGCTTGTGTTTATTTGTTCTGTTATTTCTCCATCTGGTAATTTAATTTTGATTTTAGAATTTTGATAAAGCTTTGTATAATTATTTATTTCTTCTTCTTCTTCTTCCTTCCAAGTATTAGGCCAAGGCCTGTTACGATCCTATAGAAAATTTTCCCATATGGGAAATTCTCGTATAAGACTTGAAAGCATAATAATAATCCCTTCGATTGGTTGCTGGCCAAAGGAAGGCAAGACCAGTGATGAGGCTGCCATCTTATAGCCTCTGGTCAGGCTTTTCTGAAGAAAAGAAAATAAAGGAAAGAAGAAATGGAAGAAAGGAAGGACTCCCTAGCCTCGGGGTCGAAAAAAACAAGAGTTAACCAAGAGAGGTTGAATAGGAAAGTTAAAAGAGTGCAAAACACAAGTAAGTGGAAGAAATGTTTTGCACAGCTTGGGCACCTTGTGGTCGCCATCCACATATCCCCTGGATGAGGACCCCTGAGGGGTAATTTTTTTTTTCTTATGTTAATTTCTTATAAATTTTCATGTTTACAGTTTGATTATGAATAATTATTTATTTATTTTTATTTATAATTATTTATTTAAATAATAAAACTATATTGAATTTACTTCTAACTATTTTATGATTACTGAAGATATATTTTTCTAGAAATTTTGTTAATTTTTTTAGATCCATTTTTGAGATGTCCGAATAAGATAATAAATTCTTGGTTCTTAGTAGGTGCAATGCATGTAAGCTGCTGTTGCTTTACATTTTGGCTCTATTAAATTTGTAACAATTTTCCTTCTTCGTATTGTAACAGTGATTGATTTTGTTAAGATTGTCTATATTTTTATGAATACATTTTAATACAGTATGTAAACATATTTGTTCTATATTAAAGACCTTAAAATATCAACTAGTAACTTTATATGTCTGATATGAAAAGAAAAATAAAAGCCTGAACCGAGATTTGAACCAGAGACCTCTAACTTTATATATTAATGCGTTCTCAACGGCGCCACTCAAGCATTCCAGCACAAACATTTATTTATCTTAATTTTAGGCCTATATGATTCTCATTCATGAGGGGCAGAGGAACATCGAACGAGCTGCCATTTCGTGGCTTCTACAACAAGCAAGCATATAAAGAAAATATTTAATTGTAGAGGTAACACTTCTTAATTTCGATGTTATAATTATACAGGGTTTAATTAAATTCCCATTACAGACTTTGAGGATAATAGCGGGGACCCAGAAGGTTACCTTCAGCATAGGAACTCGTGTCCGGAAACGTACCTATTTCCTGCTACACGTAAAATACCACAGTTGCTATCTCTGACGCCTGCGGGGTAAAGTCGGGAGAACGTGTAGCGTATTTGACGCCGTAATTGTGGGAGAGTTGCACGTGTGTTGTGATATTTTACTTGCGTGTAGCGGGATAACAGTACGTTTCCGGACATGAGTTCCTTTGTTAAACGTAACCGTCTTGGACCCCACTACACTTCCTTGAAGTCTGTAGTAGGAATTTAGTTACATTCTATAGGCCTATATACATTCTACTAACTGATATAAGTCGCGGATTGTAGGAAAAACTGAACCGTGCCCATAATATGTGTATAAGATTCATATTTAACGTCAGAAAAAATCTCTCCATTTTTTTCACGAATTGCCATGGCTACACCTTAAAGAGTGGAGAAAATTATACTGTCTAGTTTTCTTATTTATGTTCCTACATACCTCGAATCCCAATTATTTATCCTCTCGTTTCCAGTATCTATCATCCAACTATATCTTAAACACAAGGGCACAACATAGTATCTATAATATATCGCAACATAGGACATCACATCACTCCATGTCATATACTATCTTCACTTCTCGTAACTGGAATTCCCTACCGCAAGAAATAAGTGGCTAACGGACATTGACATCTTTTAAAGTAAAGTAAAGTGATCCCACAACAGGCCTCTGGAGGCCCTTGGGAAAGTAGGAGGTTAAGGCTCCCACTTTTTTCTGAACAATCGGCAATTGATGTCAGCCGGGTTGTCAGCCCTGCGTGACGGCCGCCTTTACCCCCAGGACAAGCGTCAGGTACTCATTTCCGTTAGAGGCTGAGTCGATCCCAGGGCCATATTGCCGCCAGAAAGTTTGGGTCAGTTTAAAAATCCTGACACCACCGGGACTCGAACCCTCGACCTTCCGGCTCGTAGAGCAGTGCCTTAACCACTACGCTACGGCGTGCAAGAAATCTAAATTTATATTTGCTCTAACCTCGACTTCATCATTACCCGGTGTAAGGTACGTATGTTAATTGGTGTTTCTCGTATAATTTATTCAATTTATACTATAATTATTATTATTATTATTATTATTATTATTATTATTATTATTATTATTATTATTATCATCATCATTATAAGTATTATCATTATTATTATTATTATTATTATTATTATTATTATTAGTATCATCATCATCGTATAAAATGTTGTTTCTACATCAAATTTCCATTGCAACATTTACTATATTTTTAATTCTTTATAATTAATAAAGTATAGGCCTATAGCCTATATAATCTATATTTTCGAGTACCGGTAAATACTTGTAATTTGTGCTGGTTGAGTGGAAGAGAAGGCCTTATGGCCTTAACTCTGCCAGATTAAATAAATTATTATTATTATTATTATTATTATTATTATTATTATTATGATCATCATCATCGTATAAAATGTTGTTTCTACATCAAATTTTCATTGCAACATTTACTATATTTTTAATTCTTTATAATTAATAAAGTATAGGCCTATATATAATCTATATTTTCGAGTACCGGTAAATACTTGTAATTTGTGCTGGTTGAGTGGAAGAGAAGGCCTTATGGCCTTAACTCTGCCAGAATAAATAAATTATTATTATTATTATTATTATTATTATTATTATTGTATAATTTTTAGCTCTATAGCCCAGGGAGGGTTTTGGCTTCCCTTACAATTCTTCTCCACTCATCTCTGTTCATTATCTTTTCTATTCCTAATTTTCATTTTATCGAGACTATTCACTAATTCTTGATGCTTCTATGTTCTATCTCTTACTTTACTTCTAAGTATCACACTATTTAATACATGTTTTGGTCTTTGTATTTTCATTTACTCTATAAACATGTACTAGCCAGGCTCAGTTTAAGCTATTTTATAAATAATTTACAATATTCTTTCCTTTACAAAGAAGTTAAATTTAGAAAATTTAAATGGGTTAGTCATGTGTTATGGAGACAGAAAATTATGTCACAAAAATGATAGGCCTATTTGATTTTAACCTCCAAGGATTGAGAAGGCGGAATGTAAGACCTATTAGGGCAAATACCACATCAGGGATGGAGCTGAACAGGCGGGGATCAGTTGGAATGAAATTAAGGCATTGGAAAACAACAGGATTCGTTGAGCTTTTATCAAGGCCCTGAGCTTTCCAGTGGAATGACTACTACTACTTCTTTCCTTTACAAATATGTTCTATTTTTTGGTATTTCTTGGGGGCACGCCGTAGCGTAGTGGTTAAGGAACTGAGCTACAAGCCGGAGGGTCGAGGGTTCAAGTCCCGTTGGGGTCAGGATTTTTAACTGACCCAAACCCTCTGGCGGCACTATGGCCCTGGGGTCGACTCAGCCTCTAACGGAAATGAGTACCAGACGCTTGTTCTGGGGGTAAAGGCGGCCGTCACGCAGGGCTGACAACCCGGCTGACATAAAGTGCCGATTGTCTAGAAAAAGTGGGAGCCTTAACCTGCTACTACCCCAAGGGCCTCCTGAGGCCTGTTGTGGGACCACTTTTCACTTTTGTTATTTCTTATTCCCCATATTTCACTTTCACATACTGGTCTAATATATTTTTCTAATATTTTTTCTTTCTAATACGCCTAATGCAATTTATTCTACTATGTTTAATGTCCACGTTTCATAAATTGTATATGATACTACTGGTTTCACCAGTGTTTTATACAGTTTCAGTTTAGTTTCAATGAATAGAAGGAATGAGTTAAACAATTTTACATTTCATAATAAGCTTTGTTTAAACTCATAAGCCTATTATTTGTTTAATTTTGAATTATGCAATTTTTATTTAAATCTGCTTCCAGGTATGTGCAAGTATTAACATTTTCAAACATACAGTTATTAATTTTTATAGGTTTCAAGACACACACACACACAACACACACACACACACACACACATGCATATATACGTGCTCTTTCTGAACATTACCACTACAGAGAAAAAAACGATCATTTGTTAAAATTTCATAAATGTATAGTGTCATTCAATTAAAAAAATATATAATTTTATAGAAGATAAACCTAATGGTCTTGGTTAAAGCTTATGGCTACAGTTCTTAAGGTCCTGGGTTCGTTTCCCGTTCAGATAACAGGAATTTTTCCTACAGGGAATTCTTTTTGTGGTTGCCTTTAGTCCGAAATTTAGGTTAAGTTCAGATTTAAGGACTGTCCTGCTATTTCATTAGCATTTATTCACCCATCTTATCATTGAGGTAACCTAACTTCGTCTTCCAGGCGCCCCAAACTCGAAAGTAGGTTACAATACCGTCAATGTCAGGGGAGAACGCCACAAATATAATATAATCAGGTCGTCTTTTACAAAAATTTTATTTAATGGAAGATCATGTTTCCGTGTCTTCTTGTTGTTATTGAAGAAATATTCTTACTACCGAATAAGATTATTTATTAATAATAATAGCAATAATAACAATACTACTAATAATAATAATAGTAATAATAACAGCAATAATAATAATAATAACAGTAATAATAATAATAGCAATAATAATAATAATATTATTATTATAACCATTATTATTATTATTATTACAACAATTATTATTATTATTGCTGTTGTAATACTGTATATCCTAACAGTAAATTCAATGTAGTGGATATTACAATATTACAAATCTAGGATCCGCATGCAAAATTTCGCACACAAAAACACGAAAAACAACAGAGAGTAGTAACAATTTGTTTTCCCCGTTATTATATCCCGGGTGTGATTACCTCTGGTACATGTACCACCAGCTATGCGGTGTGGTGTTTGAGTTAATGCATTTAAAACTGTGGCAATAGGAATAGAAAGTATTGATTGAAGCTGCAGAATTTTCCACACCCAATGTAATGGAAACCATCACCAGTTTTAATTTGATGACTTTAATTCAACAGCTGAAAAGTTGTGACAATATTTAATGATTAACCGTCCATAACAACAAGTAATTACGTATCATGCAAGTTAAAAATAATTTAAGCTTCCTAAAACAAATAAAATTACATTCTGTTTGCATAAGTTTTCAAACAATCCGAAAGCTTTGATGGAGTTTCATACAATTTCCAACAAAAACTAAATTCATGATACCATTCTATTTTGACATTTGTTTCACATTATAGCTTTCCCAGGATTAGCATAAAATACTTCTGTTATGTAATATCAAATATTGCTGTTGTATGCATTACAATGGTCAATTTTGTAAAAAAAAGTCAGCGTAATGGATTTGTAAAATTATTATTCGCGAAGTGACTCTAAATAAAGTTTCGGTAATATTCTCATAAAATTAATTTCTATTTGTCATTTTAAATTTTTATATTTTTATTATCGCTGTAAAATTTTATGACAAAGACAATAGGATACCCAAATCAAGTGAATATATATATATATATATATATATATATATATATATATACACATACACATATGTCCACCACTATAGTCTTGAGGTAGCGTGCTGCCTTGTCACGCAGCGGACCCGGGTTCGATTCCCGGAGAAACTTCCTGGGTGAAGTTTTTTCCGGGATATTTCCTCGCCTATAAGACAAACGTCAGGTAACTTTAAAGCCCAAAACGTCCTCGAATATCATCTAGCCGTCATTATCATCATCTTTCACCGGTGTGGAAAACAACGGGATGCTACCACACCTATAATAATTCCCTAGTACAGCTGCACAGCATACCATGAAAATGCTATGTTTGCAGTGAAAAACCTACCATAGGGCAGAACACTATAAAATAGAATATATATGTATGTATAATGGTAAATACCTCTAATTTTTTTAGAATATAAAATAATTTCCTATTCTAATTTAAATATTTACCTTGTTGCTTTGCGCCTCATATTACTCAAAGCATGCAACAATCACATATTTTAAAATCCGTTTAGATTCCAACATAATTTTCTTGATTATGTGTATGCTTTATTTTTTTTCTTGTTCCGCTCGTCCTTATAAAACATAATCTAAATAACAACTGCTCATTCTCGAACGTGTCCACGTACAGAATTATAGACCATATCCTTGTCTGAATGAAAGTGGCTAGGGAGTATTGAATTATCGTGTATACGTGAATGTTATTGGAGCGGATTTTTTTTTCTTCTGAATAATAAAGGTTGGTCCGTTACCGCACCTTACATAATCCCGTATTTAAATTACCATAAAACAACACACTCATGCCGTAAATACAAATAATTAAATATAACTTTATAAGTGATTTATATTGTAAAACATTTTGAATTTAAAGTTGGTCAATAATTTAAGTACGTTAAAATTTTACCTTCTGGGAATATATATTTTTTACTTCAAAAGTGTTATAATTTTCAATTAATATATTGTTGGTAATAATAATGATTAAATTAGAATATAGCATAATATTTGAATTAAAGTCACTACAGTTCTATTCAAAATTGAAAATAATCCAGAAATATTTGAGACAACATAGTGCCGACTGTCTTCCCCTACAAATACTAGCGTAACTTCACTGATGCCGAAAGAAAAGGACTAGGTCAATGCCGATGACGTGAATCTTATAGGACATAATGTTAACAAGGAGCAGGGAGTACAAAAAAGTTGGTTTAGATATAAAAAACACAGAAAAACTAAGCACTTGGAAATCTGCCGTACTCCAGATGTACCAGATTATGACAAAATATCTATATGCAATAATTCTTAAAAAAAAATAATTTTTTAAACATACTGTATAGAACACGTGGGTAAATAACTGGCTAAATTGTGCCACCAACTCTCATCACCTGTTTCACTCATTCCACTAAAGTTCATGAACGTCAGCAGAAAGAACAGGTAGTTTTAACTAGCATTTAACTATTAACGGCACAAAGGTTACTAACTACTGTGCATTGCATGTCAGATATGCAATTGTCTACGGAATATAAGACCTAAATCAGTAACTCGATCTTATCATTCCTTGATAATGGCGTGTAGGTTCATGTCAAAATCTGAATAATTGGCCAGAGATTAACTTTCAATCCATGACGCGGAAAACCCAAGAAAACTTTCTTAATCATATATATATGGTATGATAAGAAAAATAAATGCCTGGCCGGGATATATATATATATACACACACTAGCTAATACCCGAAGCGCTGCTACACCTAAAAAAATGTGTTTTTGCATTTAGTTGAATAAGTAAAAGGAAAAATAAATATAAATTTATATTGTTATTTTTAGACACCCCGTGGTCATTACCCGTCGTTGCCTGGGAATATACGCATCCCGATGTACTTGGCATTAATAAGCTAAAAGACAAAATTCGTCATTTTGAGTTATCCATAAACGAATACCCGCCGTGCGCTGCTATGCTTGCCCGTGAATCTACTTATTCCGATCTTCTTGGCACCAATGAAAGAGAAAAATCGTTATTGTTTGTTATCTGTAAAAGACAAACATATGCTGTCGCGGACTTTTTTGTAGAGCTGTTTGAGATATTCAATTCTGTGTACATTAATTTTGTGTATTTGTTATGGTTTAGGCAGCGTAAGCCATTTAACGGTAAAAAAATGAACTTTTTCACGTTTTTCACTATAAAGGGCGTTTTTAAGGATGTAGGAGTTGAGTATCTCAACTCTCTTATAGCCTATGTTCATCCCGGAAATCTGCTGAACATTTTGCAAAAAAAATCACAATCGGTTCAACGGTATGGCCGCACATAAAGTACAAACAAACAAACAAACAAACATTAATTTTATATATTATATATGTAAACAAACTCAGAGAACATAATACCAAATTAAGGTTGGAAACAGACTTTCAGAAAAATTCCATACATCAAAAGGTCTATTACAAGGATGTTGCTTAACACCAACGTTGTTCAAAATATATATTTATAATTGTACAAAGAATTGGTCAAGACACTGCAAATATTTGGGAATTCAAATAAAATATGATTATTACTTTGACATTTACTAATCGCAGTTGATTGCTCAGGATCCAGATGATGCGTCTACATGTTAAGGAAATTAGAGATAGAATAAAAAATAAGGATTACAGATAAATTATAATAAAACAGAATATCTGTCAATAGATACAACAAATGAGCTAAAATGTAATTCGGGAAGAATACGCAATGTTAAAAATTTTACATATTTAGGAACTATTTTAGATAAAAATGAGAATTCAGCTACAGAAATTGAAAGAAGGTTAACTGATGGAAAGATTCACTGGTATGTTCGACTACGTGCTTTGGAATAGGAATATAATATACATAACGACGAAAACTACATTTCAAGTTCCGTTACAAAGCATTTTATTATATGGGTCTGAAACCTTGGGCAGTAAGTAAAAAACAAGCCAGAAAATAGTCAGCAGTAGAAATGGATTTTTGGAGGCGTCGATAAGAATTTCAAGAAGGGATAAAGTTAGAAACAGCACAATAAGGGAAATTATGCAAGTTGAAAAAACATATTAAAAAGTAGAAGAAAAACGTTTGAAATGGTATGGATACCTCATAAGAATGGAAGAAGAGAGAATACCAAAGAAGATCCTTGTTTGGGAATGGAAGAAGTGGAAGAGGCAGACCTAGAGGACGTAGGATAGATGGAGTGAGGATAAATATGGAAGCTGGAGATTTGAGGGAAGAAGTTGCTTTAGACAGGAACCTCTGGCGACATATCACTTTGGGTTGAAGGAAAAACACTGTATTGTGGAATATTCCAAATAGAAATACATATAAATACATTGAGGTTTCATAATCATACTTACATCCGCGAAAATCTACAATATAACATACATACACACACACACACACACACACACAAACATATATATATATATTATATCTAGTATACAAAATAATTTTCTATCATTGTGAGATAATTAACTTTCTTATGAATCTCTCAATGTCACCACTCCCCACGATCATGACGCCATGTATTCTTCGTGTATGCCAAACATTATACTCTTTAATACACAAGTGATCTTCTTGGTGATCAAATATTAAAATATATATATTTTATTATACTCTTTCACTTCGTAATCTTTGTATGAGGTCTGAATATGACCTCAGATGTTGATGTGTCTATAATTAAATAATATATGTGTCCCGCAAATATAAAATCTTAATCACTCTGTATATGAAGTGCGTCCAATTTTGCGGTCTCGCTGTAGAATAGGAAGTTTTGGCTATATTAAGCTCTCAGTATGATACAAACTGCAGGTTGAACTATGTCTACACAGGTGGTCATTGGAATTGTGAAGGGATGAACTAAAATATAATGGAGTGAAAACAAATATTGACTAAATGGATAAATAGTAACGAGCGAAAGCATTTTCTGCCTGAGGCAGTTATGAATGAAATATGATAAGCGTACACATCACATGTCCAAGCGATATTCATTCATTCACTCAGGAAGCAATAAACAGTTCCTCTACCAATTATTCCTGCTATCGGATCAGATAGATTTCAACTTATTTACTTTTTATTTCACTGAAAAACTATTTTAATAGTGTTATCTATATTCCTTGTGTAAAAAATCTACGAGTATTTATGCATACAAATTTAAAATGGAATAAACAAATAAAAACATTTGCAAAACAATTTTCTCAATAATACACTCATTAAATCGTATAAGAAATTGTTTACTATTTACTCCAAGGAAAATGTTAGAAACACTTGCAATGCCCCATTTTGATTGTGATACTCTTTTTTACAGACCTAAATACTGTTCTTACCCAAATACTTCAACGTGTTGATAATTCTTGCATATGTTGTATTTGTGGTATTCGCAGATTTGATCACGTTATACCGTCCCTGGAAAAATTGTCATGGCTTCGTCTACAAGATCGTAGAACCATCTATTCCCTATATTTTCTCTAAAATATTACACACATCATTACCTTATTATTTATCACACCGCTTCACTAGACTCTCTGCAATACACATAAATTAGATACCCGACCCCATCAGCACATTGTCCTTTATATCCCTCTTCTTCACACTACCTATTATTCGAAATCCTTTACAGTATCTCTTTGCTAGAACATGGAATTCTCTTCCAACCTATGTCAGAGACTGCTAAAGTTTACCATCTTTCAGAAACAAATTGAAAATAAAATTATTAACAGAAACATCTCACTAATATTACTTTTAACAATTAATATTTTTTTTCATTATTTAATAACAAATATTAACCTATTAAGATTTGTAAATATGTTTACCTAATGTATTATATATAAGTGATAGATTAATTCATTCGAGTTTATTACTTTATATATATGGACTCTTAATTTAACGGAGGAAAGGAGATTACAAGTATTTGAGAATAAAGTACTTAGGACAATTTTTGGACCAATGAGAGATGAACAAACAGGTGAATGGAGAAGACTACATGACAATGAACTACATGGTCTTTATAGGAAGCCAGATATAATAAGAACAGCTAAGTCTCGTAGACTGCGATGGGCAGGACATGTTGCACTAATTCATTCGAGTTTATTACTTTATATATATGGACTCTTAATTTAACGGAGGAAAGGAGATTACAAGTATTTGAGAATAAAGTACTTAGGACAATTTTTGGACCAATGAGAGATGAACAAACAGGTGAATGGAGAAGACTACATGACAATGAACTACATGGTCTTTATAGGAAGCCAGATATAATAAGAACAGCTAAGTCTCGTAGACTGCGATGGGCAGGACATGTTGCACGTATGGGGAATGAAAGACTTGCATGGAAGCTTCTTGTAGGAAAGCCAGAGGGAAAACGCCCAGTTGGTATACCAAGAATGAGATGGGAGAATAACATTAACTGTGATTTGAGTGAAGTAGATTATACAGGGGATGATTGGAAAGCATTAGCTCAGGATAGGGATGCATGGAGAGGTTATGTCCCTACGGCCATGAACCTACGGGTACGATAGTGTCAGTGAGTAAGTAAGTGTATATATATATATATATATATATATATCTCGAGGTAGCGTGCTGCCTTGTCACGCAGAGGGCCCGGGTTCGATCCCCGGTCGAGACAGTTTTTCTGGGTGAGCTTTTTATCGGGGTTTTTCCTCACCTGTGAGACAAATGTCAGGGAAACTTTAAGGCCCAAACGGTCCCCGAAATCATATGGCCATCATCATCCTTATCATCATCATCATCATCATCATCATCCTTCACCGGTGTGGAAAGCAACGGGAAGCTACCACACCTACAATTCCCTAGTAAAGCTGCAAAGCATAGCTTGCAAATTATATGATTGCAGTGAAAGACCTGGCCTCGGGCAGAATTACTATGGATGGATGGATGGATATGTATATATATGTGTGTTTTTCTTCTTTTCATATATAGTTGATTCGAGGTGTTACTCCTTTCAGTATACATTATTCCATTAGTTAATTTTAATTGTATTTAATTGTATTGTATTATTAGACATTATTTTTATCATTGTTCAGTTCGACCAGATAATTAATTGTCTAATATGTAATATTATTGTATTTTTTTATTTAAGTGTTACATATGTTTGTCCTGGTGAGTGGAAGAGAAGGCCACATGGCCTTCACTCCACCAAGCAAAATAAATGTACTCTAAATCTATTCTAAAATATGATCTTTGAATTTTAAAGTAAAATAAGTCAATCACACAGGAAATGCGTAAACTACGCGAATTCATCAATTAGTAAACTTTTTTTTTATGCATTTTACCAATTGAGGGATGTATCTTTCTTTTCAGAAATACATTTGTACATACTACTAAGTCTCATTTAGAAAAATGTATCTGGTAGAATGTTGAAAATGTTCCCACTAAAATTTCAGCTTACAGCTTAATTCCCATTCTTAATGGTCGTATTTTCAAATCATCAAATCATAGTTAATGTTATTCTCCCACCTTATTCTTAGTCTTCCCTGGTTTTCCTACAAGAAACTTCCATGAACGTCTTTAATTCCCCATTCGTGCCACATGACCTGCCCATCGCAGTCTACGAGACCTAACTGTTCCTATTAAATCTGGCTTCCATAAAGACCATGAGGTTCACTGTTATGCAGTCTTCTCCATTCACTCGTGTGTCCATCTCTCTTTGGTCCAAAAATGTTCCTAAGAATTTCATTCTCAAATACTCGTAATCGCTTCTCCTCCCTTAAAGTAAGAGTCTTTGTTTCGCATGCATTTAATATAACTGGTAAATAATAGTTTTATATATTTTCCAGTTTAAAGATTTTTGAAAGGGGATGGGACGTCAAGAGTCTCTGTAATGCATAATAGCAGGCATTTCCAGAAATGAGCCTATCTTTAATTTCCTTGTGCATCTCATTCCTATTTGTGCTTATTGTTCCTAGGTATTTGAATTCAGCCACTTCCACTAAATTTCCCTCATTTGTCATTAGTTTTCCATTTCCATTATATAGGCCTAATATATTTCTATGTGTGGCCACATATTTAGTTTTATTGATATTTTCTTCCAGTCCCAATTTCTTAATGTTACTCAATAGTGTGTGCGTGTTGGCCTTTTGTATCTCCTGGCTATCGCCCAATAGTACTACATCATCAGCACATGACTCCCACCATTCGTTAAATAGTCCTAAGAAATGCCACTCTTGATTTCCAAATCCTCTAGATAAATTGAAAATCACTCGTGGCATTACGTATGATAATTGAATTCATCTTCTTCACTGATTTCACCGCTTCATGTCCATTATGACATGGGTTGAGACTTACCTTCCTTAATTGTCTCCCTTTACCAGTGTCTTCTCTTTTTAGCATAAAACAGTAGTCAGCCATCATTGTTGCATTCCACCCTCTCTGGTATTCTCTTCCATGTCCTTGATATCTTAGTGGAAACGCTCTCCTTGGTCTTCACTGATATCGCCAAGGTTCGCAGGAAAAAATCAATAGGTGAATGTAAAAATTGAAGCTTCACACTCATGTTATAACCTATGTTCATAAAACTCTGCAATATTGTTTTAATCATGGCCTTGTACTTTGGATCTTTGCTGTTGCCCGAAACGTTGACCATAAATTCTTTAGACGATACCCAAGATATTTTTTTCCACTATATCCATTGTCCTTTCAAAAAAATATCTTTCACTCAGCCTCTAACGGAAATGAGTATCAGACGCTTGTTCTGGAGGTAAAGACGGTCGTCACGCAGGGCTGACAACCCGGTCGGCATCAAGTGCCGATAGTTCAGAAAAAGTGGGAGCCTTAACCTCCTACTATCCCAAGGGCCTCCTGAGGCCTGTTGTGGGATCACTTTACCTTACTTTAAAAGATGCCAATATCCGGCAGTCCCTTATTTTTTGTGGTATGGAATTCCAGTTGGAGAAGTGAAGAAAGTATATGACATGGAGCGACGTGATGTCCTATGTTGCGGTATATTATAGATATTGTATTGTAATCTTGTGTTTAAGTTATGGTTGGATTATAGATACTGGAAAACGACAGGATAAATAATTAGGATTCGAGGTATGTAAAGAACTTAAATAAGAGAACTAGACAGTGTAATTATCTCCACCCTTATAGGTGTAGCAATGGCAATTTCTTGAAAAAATGGAGAGATTTTTCTGACATTAAATATGGATCTGATACACATATTATGGACATGCTGCAGTTTTTCCGACAATCCTCCACTTACGTCAGTTAGTAGAATGTATGTATAGAATGTAACTAAATTCCTACTACAGACTTCAAGGAAGTGTAGTGGGGACCAAGACGGTTACGTTTAACAGAGGAACTCGTGTCCGAAAACGTACCTTCTTTAAGTTTCTCATGAGATACTTTCGGAAATTTTGTTATCAAGTACTGGAAGAAGTCGCCATCTTTTGGAAGAGCTTCAGTGAAATGTTTTATAATTCCGAGTTGATGTGCAGACGAGATAATAACATATTGCTTGGTTGAACATGTATATTTTTTTTATGATCTGTGAACCGACTTGAAGAGTTTTCCTTATGGGCCAGTCTATTATCGTCCAGTACTTATCTTTGGCTCGGCTTTTCCATTCACAAATGAAACACGGCATTTTTATGTAGTCGGATTTTTGGCCAAGTAATTTACCAACTACTTTCAAATCTCCAAAATTTTCCCAATAATGTTTTTCATTGTGCACGTAATTCACCAGAGCTTCGAGATTTTTATACATCTCCTTGATATACAGTATTTTGGATGTGTTATGGGTATTGAGAGAAACAAATTTACATTACCGGTATGTAAAAGTACACCTTTGAGGCTACGTTTTGACCAGTATATAAATAATCTCCACTGATATGGATTATTATTATTATTAGCGACGTTAAAGAAATTCAATAATTCTTCAATATCACAAAAAAACAGGGAGTCGTCGTCTTAAAAGAATTTTATTAATTCCTTCTCTCTGGTCCTATACGAAGAGAGCGAAACTCCGGATAGTAATTTTTTCTTTTCTTTTAGTCTTTCTTGTTCCAACCAATTGAGTAGCATCTTTTGTCAGATTCAAGTCACGAGTTAATTCATTAAATTTGGACTGAATAATTTTGGTGCAGAAACTCCTTGAGATTTGTAATAATCAGAAATATCGCATTTTCTGAGCAGGTCTCCCGTGGCACAACTTCAAGAATGGTAGTTGGGAGAGATTTCTGTATGCGTAACTGGTAATATGCCCGAAGGAATGTTCGGATATTGTATATCTTTCGTAACATTTGCGTTATGACCTTTAACATTAACCACA